>APFE031649112.1:0-27196 GCA_000404065.3 Pinus taeda | reverse complement strand
GGCGGAAAACCCTGTGACTCTATCATACATTTCACGCTCCGCGCCCGCAATTTGCGGAGTCTTTACAACAATATTGGGTCAAAACTTGGACTTTGAGCCCCAAAACATGCCTTGGGGGGATTCAATGCCCAACAGGCCCTGAACACAAACATCATGACTCGCCCTCGAGTCACTCTATCGATACGGCGATCTTGGCGCGGAGTCCCTCCAACTGTTCTCGAACCGTGCTAAGGTCAGCAGCGCACTGAGCTATTTCTTTTTGAATCTTCTGCATCTGTTGTTCCAAGAACTCTGATTCTGGGGTGCTTCTCTGCATTAATGTGTGCATCCCATGTATGGCCTCTGTGAGGGCCAAATCACTACCCTTCCCTTCTGATATGGTCGCGGGGTCCTGTTACCTCTGCTACATATTTTGATAATTTGAGGATTAAATACAAGCTTGGTCGTATAGTTCATGCTCAAGAGAGACTCATAACAGTCACTTTCTCCTTCCCTTACATAGCTCATTCTCCCTTCATGAGTCCTAACAATGATTAATGCCTTTATCGAGCCCAGGTTTAGTCGTTATCGCAAATGGCATCCATGTGTGTATAAAAGTCGTGCCTCTTGACTTTTGTCGATGCGATCTGATCGCAATCGCACATCGCCATACGTAAATACTCAAAACTACCAAAATACTTGATCCGACAACTCCCATCGCACCTGATGAAGCGACTCGCCCGATTACTCCTCCACCATCCGATCAACCCCATCACGATCGGACGATGTCCGCTCTCCCCGCGCTCACAAAGTAATGTCGCCTTAACGCGCAATGGAGGGTGGTTTTCCCCTCCCCTCCACTGCCACGCGTCACATGATGAATGGTATCGCGCGCCGCACCCTTTTACCACCAAACTCCCCAACATGGTGCAATCAATACCGCCTACCGCCTAAAATGCTACCCCTACCCATTAACTCCCACGCTTCTCCTCCGCCCATTGACCATTGGATCTACCCACCCGAAATCCAACGGCCCACGTTCATTTTGCCCCGCTTTCCCGATAGTCCCCGCCAAGCCATGTCCGTCGTCCATTCGTTCAATCTGATGGCCAACCTCGTTCCTCCATCCAATTCGTTCACCTGTTATGTAGTCCGCGCCTCTTAACTACTTCGTGCACCCAAAGGACGAAGATGACCAGTTTTGTGCATTGTTTGTAGTGGTTCCTTAAGAACCACATTCAAGAGACAGTATGGCCGAGGAAGAAAAAAACAGACCCCGAGCAAATAAATGCATTTAACAGGTATGGGATTTCATCCCATACGACACTCCAGCCATTTGATGATAGCAGAGTACCCGAGAAGATCAAATTCATCCACCACAGCAGGAAATCGCACTCAGGAGTTCCACTAGGCAGTTAAAGCAGTTGGTGGTCAATTATGACCCCTCCATACTTAGAATGGTTGAGTGCCTTTGTAACAAAACTCTATATATACCTAGAAAGAAGAGGTAATCAGGGTTGATTGTTGTTGTTTTGATGTAAGGTTTAACTTCTGGAGACTGTAACTACTTTGATACTTGCAGTGTTTCGTCTTCATTTTCAGCTAATACAAGCTTCTTTTGTTGTTAATTGCTCACTTTTCATTTCTATTATGTTCTAGGTTGTGCTTGTTATGCAGTTTTCCTGAACTCTTGATGTTTAGCATTAGAGGAGTTGTTATCCTACCTCTGTGCTAAAATCTTTTATGTACCAATGAATGTGTTATTCACGTTTCTTTTCACCTAATGCCAGAGAGTTGTCATCCTGTCTGTGCATTAGGGAATTAGATTTGCAGACCTCTTTACTGGTTGCAGTCGGCCATCACAAGATCTTGTGCATCTGCTAGTGTGGTCAGTGTTCTCCATATTCACCCAATCCTTAAATTGTGAGTAATTGGTGGTCTAAAGCCTTGTAGTCTGGAGGTTTTCATGCATGTCTGGAGTCAAGCAAAGTAGGAGTGTTTATCTGGCTTGAACAAGCATCATTCCTTCCATTCATCCATTTGGAACATTAAGTTGAATTTGTATTGTCCTGAACATCTCCGAGCTACAACCTAGGAGAGTTTCTAGGGGTGATAACATTAATTAGCGTCGTTGCCCGGGAGAGGAGATTGAAGCTCAACTTCCCTGGGAAAACGACACAGTTCCAGCTTTGATGATAGACAAAGTCTGGACACATTTCTAGTTGTAATCATCTATCTGGCGACTCTACTGGAGGATCAACCTATCTGGCGACTCCACATTACAGTTCTGGCTCAATTTGGGAGGCGTACCCAGAGAAATCCTCAGAAATCACCATCTGACCCAGTGCCTGACCCTAAGAAGATTGTCAAGCAGTGGAAAACATAATAGAAAGGAGCATCAGGATCAGGTAAGCCTAGAAAATCTTGTGTATCTCTGCAAGAGGGTCCTATATCTGAGAATATATCGTTTGAAGGTTTAGAGCCTAGCATTATTGCTAAAGAAATACTCGCAGAGGTTCATAAAGCTCCTTGTTCATTTAGTTCCCCTTTGGATATCAGTCAAAGAAAGTCTCCCATACAGTCCATCATTTTCCTTCATTTTTGTCACCTATTTCATTACTTCCTACCATTCAAACTGCCAGTATCCTTCCACCTACCACAGTCATGGCAAGCCAACAAGCACCCACAAAAATGGAAAGAATTATAGTTGTTAGGTATGGACCCCTGGTCTTGCATGTTCCTTGTGATAGCTGAAGAACACCTTGTGTCTTTTTATAGCTATGTTGATAACCTAGATATCAGTGAGGATGATGTGTGGATGAGAGTGTTTGTCCAGGGAATTGACCCCCAGGTCGATAGCATACATTGAAGCATTAGATGATGTATTTCTAAAGCATTGGGGAGATAAGAAAGACCTGCTATATTACCATACTGAGTTTGGTAACCTGAAGAGGGAAAATGGGGAATCATTGCCTGATTTTAATAAAAGATTCAATCGCATGTATAGTAAGACACCAGCGGAAGTAAAGCCAACCTCCACCTCTGCCAAACTCACTTATGTCAATTCTTTTGACTCTGATTTCTGCCTGCTATTGAGAGAAAGAAGATGTGCCACTCTAGCTAAAATGCAAGATGCAACCTTAGAGGTGGAATCTAATATCATGGTTGCAGAAAAGCTCAAAAGTCATGTTGATAAAAGGAGGCAGAGAGATGAGGCTTCTTCTTCCTCTGTTTCATCCTCTGAACTAAAGTTAGAAAAAATGACTAGAATGATAGAGTCATTGGCTACTGAGATATCTAAGTTGAAAGTTGAGCAAAGCTCTGGAAAGACAAGGCTTCCCAACACATTTGCTCCAAGAAATCCAAATCCATTTAGAAGAGCAAATGAACGGTTGCAAATCATTCAGAGGGGTAGAGAAGCAAATGAAGAACAAAAGGTTAAGGCTCCTTTCCAGAATGTAGTCATGGAGGAGGAGCAGTTTGAAGAAGAGGATGAGATTCGTTGTATGGAAGATAAAGGCAATGTTGCCTTTTTTACATTGGCTGCCTATGAAGAATCATTGTTGCAGGACCAAACCAGTCAAAGGTGGGACAGAGAGGCTGTCTTTCAGACTCATGAACAACAAAGATATAACCTGAGGTCAAAAGCAAACAATGTCACGGAGAATCCTGCCCAAAGAGTTGTTGTCCCAACAGAGCATCAGAACATCAAACAGAAAAGGCCAGCAGTTGACCCAGTCATCCTTAAAACACCAGTTCAAGAGGTAAGAGGTCCTGACAAGTCCCTTTCCCCTTTCAGTTTGGAATCAGAAGTCCAGAAGTTAAAAATATTTGTGCCTCTGGTGGAACTTGTAAGGAGTGAAGTGTTTATAAAGCCTATCCTTGAGGCTCTTGAGCTAAAAGTCATACAAGCCCCCACCGACTATGTCAATTTGCAAGATGATAAGCCCGCAGTTGTGCTTAGCCCAATGACTGAACCTGATGATAATTCTCCATCATTTTATGTCTCCTTGACCATTCATGACAAAATCCTCCACAAGTGCCTGCTAGACACAGGGGCTAGCCACAATCTGATGCCCAAAGCTATCATGGAAGAGTTAGGCCTTGATATCACCAGACCATATCATGAATTATTCTCGTTTGATTCAAGAAAGGTCAAATGCCTAGAATTAATCAAAGACCTAGCCATTACCCTAACTCAGCTGCCCATGAAAAGCATGGTTATGGATATTGTGGTAGTAGATGTCCCTCCTAATTTTTGCATGTTATTGTCCAGGGGATGGATTAAGAGACTAGGTGGGACATTATAGAATGATCTATCTTATGCCATTGTCCCAGTTTTTGGAGGGGAAAGCAGGAGATTGTACAGAGAAGCACAGCTGGCCTACATCATCAGTGATGAGAAGAATCCTTCTAATCATCCCATTTGTGTTGTGGACACTGACTTTGGAGCATCTATTCTCCAAATTGAAGAGTCTCATAAAGCCTCAAAGTAGATTAAGAAACCAGTGAATCAGGCTGGGGAAGAGCAAGGAAGTCAGTTTTGGGAGATGTTCTTTGATGGAGCATGTTCAAGGGAGACTGTAGGAGCAGGGGTGGTGCTGATATCCCCAAAACAAGAAAGCACACATCTATCTTTTAAGCTAGCCTTCCAAGTCACCAACAATATAGCAGAATATGAGGCTCTCATATTGGGTCTTAACGCAGCTAAAGGCAGAGGAATCAGAAGCATAAAGGTGTTTGGAGATGTTGATCTGATCATTCAGCAAGTAAACGAAACGTTTCAAGCAAAGCACCCAAGGCTGAAAGCATATAGAGATGAGGTATGGAGACTCAAAGATTCTTTTGATCATTTTTGTATCTCATATATCCCTAGAGTAAAAAATCAACTTGTTGATTCCCTTGTTGTGTCTGCTAGCATGTTCATCCCTCCCTTGCCTCCCAGACTAGTTTTTGAAGTTCAGATGAAATACAGGCCATCCTTGCCTGATAATGTCCAGCATTGGAAAGTTTTTGAAGATGATAATGAAGTGAATAGATTTCTTCAAGTCATTGGTGAATTCTCTGAAATGCAAATTGATCAAGAGAATGAAGCCTTGGAAGAAAGTCTCGAGCCCCAGCTTCGAAATAAAATTGGCAAAAATAGCATTGTCCAACTACCCAGCAATCAGATACCTAAGGGCCTGGTTCCATTAGGAAAGTTGTTTGACCAGAATGATGTGCTTTATAAGGCTGCCTAAAAAGAAGACCAATATGCAACCTATAAGCATAACATAGGGAGTCCAGATCATCCAAGATATATAGATTTTTCCACTCGTCTATCTACTGCCCAAAGTGCTAAATATTGCAATTTGATGAAGCAATTTGTTGATGTCTTTGCCTGGGAATATAGTGACCTGAAAACATATGACAAAAAGATCATCCGGCATAAAATTCCTTTAGAGAAAGACACCATCCCTTTCAAGCAGAAGCTGAGACCAATAAATCCCTTGCTCCTCCCTTTGATTGGAAAATAAATCAAGAAGCTATTGGCTGCCAAAATCATAGTACCTCTCAGATATTCAAAGTGGGTAGCCAACCTAGTAGTGGTGAGGAAGAAAAATGGAGAAATCAGACGCTGTGTTGATTTCAAAAACTTAAACAAATTCTCTAAGAAAAACAATTATCCTCTACCCAATATGGATCATTTGCTTCAAAAGGTCTCAAGAGCCAAAGTGATGTCTTTCCTCGATGGATTTTCAGGGTATAATCAGGTTTTTGTACATCCAGATGACCAAGAGAACACTACATTCACCACTCCTTGGGGAACTTTTATGTATTCTAAGATGCCTTTTGGACTGAGGAATGCTGGAGCTACCTTTCAGAGAGCTATGGATATAGAATTTATGGGGGAGAAGGATAAGTTTGTCCTTATCTACCTAGATGATATAATAGTATACTCCAGCAGCCATCAAGACCATTTGCAGCATTTGAAGAAAGTGTTCCTGAAGTGCAGAAGGTTTTGGATTTCAGTCAATCCTAAAAAGTCATAGTTTGCTTTAGAAGGAGGCAATTTGTTAGGACATGTTGTCTCTGCTGCAGGTGTCCAAATTGACCCAGAAAGAGTAAGAGCAATACAAACCTTGTCTATCCTAAGATCAAAGAAGGATATCCAGTCCTTTCTGCGCAAAATAAATTTTGTGAGGAGGTTTATCCCAAATTTTGCAGAACTTGTAAAGCATATTACCTCCATATTGAAAAAGGGGTCAAAGATCAAATGGATTGATGCAGCAAGAAGATCCTTTGAATCCATTAAGAAAGCCATTATGGAAGCTCCCACCTTAATCAGCCCAGATTACAGTAAGGAGATCCATATTTTTTCATTCGCCTCTAATGACACACTTGCAGCAATTTCATTGCAAGCAGATGAAGAATGTTCAGAGCATCTAGTGGCATTTTTTAGCAGAATATTAAAGGATGTCGAGCTGAAGTATGATATCATCGAAAAACAGGCATATGCTCTTATCAAGTCCCTGAAAGCTTTCAGAATTTACATTCTGCATTCTAAAATAATTGTGTATGTACCCTCTGCTTCAATAAAAATGTCCTAACGCAGCCTGATGCCGATGGAAGAAGGGCTAAATGGATTGCAAAGCTTATTGAGTTTAACATAGAACGGAAGCCCACCAAGCTAGTCAGAGGTCAGGGCCTTGCCAGATTAATGGCTGAAGAAAATTGCAGGATGCTGGACATGAATTTGATAAGCACAATTTCAGAGAATGGTCAGACAACAGAAGAAACAGTGAAACCAGGAAAAAATCAGTCATTGGCAGAAAATCTAGCTTCTTGTGATTGGTACTCTACAATAGCTCAATTCTTGTTGAAGCTAGAAGTTCCTCCAGGCCTTAGTTTGAGCCAAGCCATGACTATTAAGCTCAGGGAAGCTCAATATTGCATCCATGACAATTTGCTCTACTGGAGGGACCCTTCTGGATTTCTTTTGAGATGTATGGACAAAGAACAATCCATTGAAGTCATGCAGCAGTTTCATTCCAGCCTATGTGGAGGGCATCATTATTGGAAAACTATAGCCCATAAGATCCTTAGAGCCGGGTACTATTGGCCTACCTTATTTTCTAATGTCTTTTCATTTGTTAAATCATGTTACAGGTGCCAAAGATTTGAAGGGAAGCAGCAATTGAAGCCCCTTCCCTTAAAACCCATACATGCTAGTGGCCCTTTTCAACAGTGGGGCTTGGATTTCATGGGAGAAATATACCCACATTCCAGTGGCCAGCATAGATGGATCTTAGTAGCCACAGATTACTTCACTAAGTGGATTGAAGTGATCCCTACCAGAAAGGTTGATCATCATGTGGTCATGAAGTTTTTGACAGAAAATATCTTCACCAGGTTTGGTTGTCCACATAAATTAGTCACAGACAATGCAGCAACCTTCGGGGCAAAAGAATTGGTGGACATGTGTGACTCAATGGACATTAAGTTGGTTCATTCCACCTCATATTTCCCTCAAGGCAATGGCCTAGCAGAATCTTCCAACAAGAGCTTGATAAGGATAATTAAAAAGCTGTTGGAAGATAACAAAAAGAGCTGGGATTCTAAGCTCAAGTATGCACTATGGGCTGACAGAGTGACCACCAAGAGATCCACAGGGAATTCTCCTTTCAAGCTGGTATATGGCACTGAGGTTGTGTTCCCTATTCAGTTAACCCTCCCTGTGGCAAAGTTCCTGCTAGAAGAGCAGAAGAAGAAGAGGACATGGCAAAAAGGATCATTGATTTAGCAGAGGTACATCAAATCAAAGAACCCCTGGTTGAAAAGTCTGCAGCACATCAAAAGAAGATCAAGGGATCTTTTGACAAAAGGACAAAATCAGATAGCTTTCAGGTTGGAGACTGGGTCCTTAAGTGGGATGCACTGAAAGAGAAGGCAGGCAACCATGGGAAGTTTGATGCTTTTTGGATATGACCTTTTATTATTTCTCATATCCAAGGGAATCATACTTTTATACTGCAAAGTAGGGGAGGGGAGACAGTTTTTGATGGCCCAGTTAATGGGCGTTTTCTGTAAGTTTATGTTGTTTAAGGTTTTCAGGACTTGAAATTGTAAATATGTTATTTTGTCAGTTTTAGTGTAGACTTAGTTAGACTCCATTCCCAATGGAACACTAGGAAATTTTGTTAATTCGATTTTCACAGGAAAGGCAATGGTCTGCAGTTCTTGAGACCTCATAGGGAGGATCTCACGCCCAGAAGGCGCCAGTGTTAGCTCTGCTACATATTTTGATAATTTGAGGATCAAATACAAGCTCGGTCGTATAGTTCATGCTCAAGAGAGACTCATAACAGTCACTTTCTCCTTCCCTTGAACTGCTCATTCTCCCTTCATCAGTCCTAACAATGATTAATGCCTTTATCAGGCCCAGGTTTAGTCGTTATCACAAATTGCATCCATGTGTGTATAAAATCCGTGCCTCTCAACTTCTGCTGATGCGATATTGCGACGTGATCTGATCGCAATCGCACATCGCCATACGTAAATACCCAAAACTACCAAAAAACCCGATCTGACGACTCCCGTCGCGCCCGATGAAGCGACTCGCCGGATTACTCCTCCGCAATCCGATCAGCCCATCATGATCGGACGTCGTCCGCTCTCCCCGCGCCCGCGAAGTAATTTCGCTTTAACGCACGATGGAGGGTGTTTTTCCCCTCCCCTCCACCGCCACGCGTCACATGATGAATGGTATCGCGCGCTGCACCCTTTTACCACCAAACTCCCCAATGCGATGCAATCAATACCGCCTACCGCCTAAACTTCTACCCCTGCCCGTTAACTCCCGTGCTTCTCCTCCGACTGATGACCATTGGATCTGCCCACCCGAAATCCAACGGCCCACATTCATTCTTCCCCACTTTCCCGATAGTCCCCGCCAAGCCATGTCCGTCGTCCATCCGTTCAATCCGATGGCCAACCTCGTTCCTCCATCTAGTTAGTTCACCTGTTATGCAGTTCGCACCTCTTAACTGCTCCGTGCACCCGAAGGACGAAGATGACCAGTTTTGTGCACTGTTTGCAGTGGTTCCTCAACAACCACATTCAAGAGACAGTATGGCCGAGGAAGAAAAGAACAGACCTCGAGCAAATAAATGCATTTAACAGGTATGGGATTTCATCCCATACGACACTCCAGCCACCTAAGAGTACAGCAGAGTACCCAAGAAGATCAAATTCATCCACCACAACAGGGAATCGCACTCAGGTGTTCCACCAAGCAGTTAAAGCGGTTGGTGGTCAATTATGACCCCTCCATACTTAGAATGTCGAGCGCTTTTGTAACAAAACTCTATATATACCCAGAAAGAAGAGGTAATCAGGGTTGATGGTTATTGTTTTGATGTAAACTTCAACTTCTGGAGACTATAACTACTTTGATACTTGCAGCATTTCGTCTTCATTTTCAGCTAATACAAGCTTCTTTTGTTGTTAATTGCTCACTTTCCATTTCTATTATGTTTTAGGTTGTGCCTGTTATGCAGTTTTCCTGAACTCTTGATGTTTAGCATTAGAGGAGTTGTCATCCTACCACTGTGTTAAAATCTTGTATGTACCAGTGAATGTGTTATTCAGGTTTCTTTTCACCTAATGCTAGAGAGTTGTCATCCTGTCTGTGCATTAGGGAATTAGATTTGCAGACCTCTTTACTGGTTGCAGTTGGCCATCACAAGGTCTTGTGCATCTGCTGGTGTGGTCAGTATTCTCTATATTCACCCAATCCTTAAACTGTGAGTAATTGGTGGTCTAAATCCTTGTAGTCTGGGGGTGTTCACACATGTCTGGAGTCAAGCAAAGTAGGAGTGGTTATCTGGCTTGAACAAGCATCATTCTTTCCATTCATCCATTTGCAACATTAAGTTGAATTTGTAATGTCCCGAGCATCTCTGAGATACAACCTAGGAGAGTTTCTTGGGGTGATAACAGGTCCTTTCCTTTATATGGTAGCTGGGAAATGCAATGGATTAGGTCTACAGTGATGGGGATAGGCTCCTCTAGCCATAGATACCCATCATGCACCAGGCAGAGCCGCTGCCTAATGACGAAAATGGTTATCGGGCGTGATGGAAATGCGGCACCCATAGCAAGTTCATTAACCCGACCTTTTCCACTCCACACAGCCACTTCCACAACTCTAACGTTGTCACCATCCCCGCGATGTTCTGCTTCATGAGATTCCCAGTCTCCAGTTGAGGGAAGTTCTCGCAGTCAGCGAGGTCCCAATCTTCAAACTTCATGGTTGGCACGCATCCCAGGTGCGTGCCTTCAAACACAATGTCATTTAGGAGGAGCGGGGTCTGGAGTGAACTCTTGGTTTCATCCATGTCCTTAGGCACTTTGGCCTTCCTTTTTCACGGGGGGACATATGCAGGCAGTTTCATCGCAAAGCGTGTAGGTTGAATATCCTCCTCCATGCCTTCATCTTCTTCCTCTGCGATGATAAAGGCCTGCAAATATTCTTCCTCCTCATTTGTTTCTATCATGATAGCTTTCCCCTTTTCTTCCATTGATAGTTTTTTGCGCAGCAGGTTCCTCGGGGACATATGTACCAGAGCCATTTCTTGTTTACCCTTCTTGGGTATTGGCGTATGCGATGACTTGGGGATCTCTGCCACAACCCCGACACCTTTGGGAACATCTTCCACAATTGGGGTCTACGCGACCTCACTAGCGGTTACCTCTTCTATTCCCATACCATCCTTAGTTGTTGTCATTGTATATGGGTTGTAATCTGTTACTCACGAATTCAGGGGCTCAATCAACGCTCGACTCACAATGCTCAGGGCTCTGCTTAATCACTCAATTCTCAAATGACCAAGTGTTGTTCGTTGGGCAACCATTTGCATTTTATAGCGCCTTTTTAATTCGAATTCGACCATTCCCCCCCCAATTCCGGGTCATTAATGCGTTCTTGGCAACAGATTTTCCCAAATCTTGCCCATAAATCACGTCTTAAATGTCTATCGCCTGCTCCATTTGGCCTTAAGTCGATCATCCCATCATGAACAATGACTTCAACAGTCACTTTCTAGCCAACCCGCGCGGCAGCACAGTCCCCTATGCACAGTGACGGACCCTGTGACTCTCTGCTTTTGTGCACATCTCCAACATCATGCAGCTCCCGCGCAGAATGGTTTATAGTCCCGCGATCCCCCCAACTGCCTGGAGCGCTAAGACTATGCTTCCCTTGGCTAATCAGGTGGTCGCACCACCCATGTGGAGCGCCATCCTGTCCTCTATCATGATTCTTGGAGAATCCCCACCTTCTATGGTTGCGCACTTCTTCATTTGCAACACGCTACCCTGGTCACTACGCTTAATGATATGCGGTCCAAGCCAAGGCATCAGACTAACCAATTCAAGGCGATAGTTCTCAAACTTGTCAGTCTGATTGTACGCACATTGCCTTATCATCCTAGTTTTCTCGGCAAGAAACTCTTCCTTTATCTTGTCTTCTAGCTTCTTGACCTCCGCATCCATCAAAGTGTTTTTCTCTCTTAACCATACCCTTTCTTTTTCAAGTTTGTGAAGTTTAAGGTTTCCCTGCTAGATTTCTTCCTCAAATCTCATGTGCTCTGTCTCTTGCGGCTATGTGATTCCTTCTTTCCGGGCTTCGCAAACGGCGCTCAGCATACGAGGTATTTACATTGGGAACAAGACATATGACATCGAAGAAAACTTTAATAACCTAGGAATTAAGGTGGTGCATGGTGTCAAAGGAGAAAAGCGAAGAATGATGGCAACCAGTAATTACTCTCTCTCATTTTAGGATCATGGTTTGGAGAGATATTGGCGTGCAAAACGTCCATCGCCACCACGAGGATAGAATCCTCCAGGGGATGATTCGTTACCCGATGCGTAGACTATCCTCAAAATCTGAGCAGGAGTGCGTGCATATGCAACAAAGTTTTTATCGCCTGCAAGAATGTATCCTGGAACCAATCCCTGGTCAGCAATTCCTGTGTCTCCCAGGGTATTTCTCAGATTGGAGAGCCGTGATGTGAAATCTGAGACTTTGTGTGGATATGGCACCACCCGGTCATCCTTTTGTTTAAACAATAAAGCACGGATAACTGCGTCCTGTCCCGATTCCACTCCAAGAAGCCCTGCTACCAACTGTATATTCATAAAATATACAACAAAACAAATACAACACTAAGGATTTCAGATAACAGTTATTTGACTTCGCTTTTGTTTGGCCGATTCCTGAATTAGGCATAATTGACCTGGATTCTAGAATATGGCTCAAATCTGTGAAATTCCAAAATATCTCCAAAAACCACAAACCAAATACCCATCTCTAATATGTATAAAAATAATAATAAAAAAATCTAACAGTTTATAACTCTTCATTCACTGGTAATGAAAAACAAAACGTAGCAGTAATTTACCCGCTTGGCAGTGGGGTCTTGAAGCTGAGCATTGGCGCCGACATAGCCAGTAAGTCCGACATAGGGAATCAAATAACTTGCAAGTAGATAATTGAGACTATTAGCGTACGGATTAAAAGGAGGCGACAAAGTGGTATTCAAAGCAACGTCGACGGTTTTGGCAAAATTTGAAGCGCTCAGATCCAGTTGGGGTCTAGGAAAGCCGGGCACAGTTTGCTTCAAAGCCCTGCGTTGGATTTCATTGAAGAATTAGTACAAATATTATGTTGTTATAGATATTAATTTAATTTAAAAGCTACAGTGGTAGTGGTTGGAATCCATATAGGGCAAGACCAATTCCTCTGGATTAAAATAAAATAAAAATACCAATTCTGAGAGCAAATTATAATAACAGAGACACTGATGAGATTACCTGAGGTGACCAACTTCCTGGTCCGCAAATTCCTTGATGACCTCAAAGAGGAATGGATCTAGGTTAGCCTTCTGTCCGCCTATGGGAGGTGGTCCACCGCTTACGAGCTCTGGTGCAACCTTATCCAGTCCATAACCGAAGACTGACCACAGGAAAAACTCGGCTTCCAAGTACTCTAAATTTATAGGAAATTCAAGCCAGTCTACATCCCCTCCTTTAACTGGCACAGGGGTGTAGTCCGGTTCAGTACTTAAATTAATTGTACTTTGATGTAGACCTTGTACTGGTAAAGCCTGTGCCATTGGTGAAGCTTTAAGGGATAATAATAGTATGGCCTGCAAAGAGAGATAGAGTGTAGCCATTGCCATTTTGGCCTTGGGGATTATGAGACTGGAATAGAAATTAGTGCTGAGGGATTGAGATGGGGAGGAGATAAATATACGAATTCTCAAAGAACCAAAATAGAAGCAAAACAGTTTGCGTTAAAATAATGCGGAAAACAGATTGCGTTAACATAAAGATGGATCAAAAAGAACCTTGCATGCGGAAAACAGATTGCGTTAACATAAAGATGGATCAAAAAGAAGCTTCTGCAAGCGTTTTCCAGGACGGTTTGTTGGTATAGATCTTAAATTAGGATTTAATCTATGTAAATTCTGGTGTCAAGATTGTCTGTTGGTATACGTTCTAAATTAGGATTTAATCAATGTAAATTCTGGTGTCAAGATGGTCTGTTGGTATACATTCTAAATTAGGATTTAATCTATGAAAATTCTGGTGAAGTTTAGATAAATTACCAGTGCCTACAACGCTCTTCATGCATATGAAAAATTTCTCCCACAGTCTTAGTACATTATTACCCCGACCCTTTCTCCCCGACCATTCCTTTATCCTTGAACAACCCTTTCTCCCCGACCATGGTGAACGCAAGTGCTACCATTCCTTTATCTTGAACATATTCCTGGCCTTTCCATTATTGTTCAAATTTTGTTAAAGCCTTTTCCCTTCGGCGTCACATACATTTAATTATGTTTTAATTCATTTAAACATGTTTTGATTTATTTATTTACCAGACTTGACTCAGGTAATCTGCTTAGGATTTAGTCTCGTTAAATTTACACAGTGCAGTGAAAGAGGTTTGCATTATTCATTCACACGCCATATCACTAAATAATTATTTAAAAAAAATAATCGTAAATATAATATTAAAAATTTGTTAATATGGATATCTCACATATAATATAATGCAGTAAAACTATTAATTATTTTAAAATAAATATTATTATTTTTCAAAAAAATTACACTAGTCAAATGTACAAAAGTTTTAGAAAATGTTTTGGTGTTTTTCTTATTTATTTTTGGATATATTGACATTGCAAAAAAATATTAAAAAAAATAGAAAACTTACACATTTGAAATATAATATTTACAATGGGATGAATGATTAAAAAGTATTAAAAAAAAAAAAACTAATTCTCACTTGAATTAACAATGAGCTAGTTAGGATTTTAAGTCAAAACTTTGAAATCATGTAGAGATAAGCTGTGAAAACAACAAATAATGAGCTAGTTAGGATTTTAAGCCAAAACCTTGAAATCATGTAGAGATAAGGTGTGAAAACAATGAATAATAACATAACAAAATATAAGAGGCATGTAGAGACAAAGATTGTAAGGAAAACAGGTTGATTTTATTAAATGAGTTAATAGTCAAAATATTAACACCAAAGTTCAAAACTCAAATTAATGCAATGTACAAACTCAATGAAATCCAATGAGAGTGACAAGGCATTAATCCTCCATGCAAATTGTGAAATTGGGCAGCGTTTTGTCTCCATAAAATTTACTCTTAGCACTCATAAAGTTATGTAGCTAACAAAACAAAACAAAACAAAAGATAGGTAAACAACTTAAAAATTACCCTCTTCAAGGGGGAACCTCCTTTACCTTACATAAATGAACAATTATTGAATGATACAAATGATAAGACCTCTTTGATATATATAGGAGTCTAAGGGCTCACAATATAATCAAATCCTATATAATGATAACAATGTAAGGGCACAACAATAACAATATGGGGCATACATGGGAAAAACAATAACAATAGGCGTTTCACTAACAATAACAATAAGGGGGATACAGTAGTATTATAGGGACCTAACATGCCCTTCTTCAAAGAAGTTTTGTCCTTAATGCTTGTGTGGTTCTCGATGCTTCTTCCACTTAATGACATATTCTAAAGTTAATTGATTCCGTAGCTACCAAGTTCTTGTTTCCATACTGCTTCAGCCTCAAATATGGTTTTTCCTTCTTCCTGAAGTTCTTGCAACACTATTTAAATTGGGATTTTGTCATTGATAACCTTCCTTAAGCATGGAACGTGGAAAATTTGGGTCTACTCGGGAAGATGCATGTGACTCCAATTTGTATGCCATAGTACCAATTTTTGCAACACCTTGTGAGGACCATAGTAATTGGGTGATAATTTATTATCCTTCTTAGCATGCTTGAGGGACAAAGGTGTGCATACTTGGTAAGTCTATCAACTACCACCATTATGACACTATTTGAGGAAAAAGACATTATTTTTCTTATGGAATCACACGAACACAATGGATGTAGAATTCTAGAGTTCAAAGGACATACTCAAATCTTTGTCTAGAATGAAGAAACAAAGTCAGGGAACGAACATGGAGGAATAACAGTCCTAAAAAAAGAAACATGCACTAGGACTTTGAAAATGTCTAGGACAACCAAGGTGGGGAAGCATTTTTTTTGCTTTGTTGACATAAAAAAGCCTTTCATGTTGTCCCTAGCGATAAAATATGGCACATAATGGAACATATAAAGGTCCCAAAGGAATATATGGCATTTTTTCATAAGATTTATGAGAAGGTTAGAGGTAAAATCAAAACAAAAGAAGGCATGTCTAAATGTTTTGGTAGTGACATAGGAGTCAAATCGGGATGCCCTCCTTCTCCCACATTATTTTGTTTGTATATTGATAGACTTGAAGAGTGGATACAAAATACAAAAGGAGAAGGCATCGAGGTAGAAAGATCTGTGGTGAAACTACTTTTATATGCATATGACGTTATTTTTATTGCTAAATTGACACTAGGCTTGAGAGGACACGTGAAAGCTCTGGAACTCTTTTTTCAAGAGGTGGGAATGCAAGTAAATACCAGCAAAACTAAAGTCATGATTTTTTCTTTGGAAATAAAGAATCACCACGGTACCTTTCCCTTTGAGGGCAACCCCTTGGAGGTGGTAGATGAGTACAAGTATTTAGGAATTGACATTCACTATAGGCTTAGATGGGAGACATGTACATCAAAGAGAATCCAAGGAGGGTGGAAAGCTTCTTCTCTCCTTCACAACATGTGTAGACAAGCAAAATTATGGGATTGGAAGACTAAGAAATAATTTATGTCAAGCCACAAATGGTGACAAATAGAAAGAATTCAAAAGCACATGATCACCCACAGTCACCACTTGTGCAGTTATTCCCTTCTCTTTACAAAAGCCCCTATCACCCTAAAATTACCTCCCCGATAGTGATTACTCGGTCTCAGTGAAAACATCCTACCTGGACCTTTGTGCAGGATTCACCTCGCCACATACTTCCAAAAGTAACAGACAACTTCCATAGTCAATTTTAAACCCTCCTGCAAGATCCAGGTAACCCTACACCCCAACCTCCTATGTTTTTTACGTTTTGTTTCATACAGTAAAATGAAGCACATGGCACCCACAACACCAAACACTTGTGAAGTTAAAACCACCGATGTCATGCATGTTAGCTTGTTAGGGCCTAACCCAGGTTCAAAGGTGATTTAGCCAAACAAATCCCGGTACAACTAGCCCTTTCGACAACAGTTCGAGGAGCACGAACTGAAGTCTCACCTGAAGTAGTATGAGAGGGTGCTAGAACCAGGTTTTCGCACCCTGGAGATGTCTGATGAGTTCAAGTGGTCTGCGGTTCGACCCTTCACGCACGTCGCTATGCACACTTACCCGTACCTCGCAACCTGAGATGTTGCCTTCGCACAGTCCTACTCGGGAGCCGAATGTTGTTATTACCCAGGCTTTTACTAGTATTCTGATGTTAGTTGATTAACTTAGCTTACTTGCATGCTTTAAGTTATACGTAGAAATATAAATCATTCGTACAAGTGCGTGCAGTAAATAAACAATATATTTGCAATTTATATCAAACATGTAATAACCCAAGAATAGATACATATAATTAAGATAAAACTTCTCTTTATTATTTTCTTCCTCAGGCACCGAATCGACTCCACCCTACGCACTCAGCTGCAGGAGTCTGTGCACTCAGCTGCGAACTACTGGGCACTCAGCTGCAGATCCTTCTCTTACTCTACGACCCAAGACACACTTAGACACTTAAACTATTTCCCTTTGCTTCTACTTCGCTATCTATTACTTATTTAGTTATATTTTACACTTAGAGCCTCGCTCTATTTATATAATCTCATGGTCCGCAGACCATGGGTAGGCTGACATTACATTACAAGACTAGGGCGGAAAACCCTGTGACTCTATCATACATTTCACGCTCCGCGCCCGCAATTTGCGGAGTCTTTACAACAATATTGGGTCAAAACTTGGACTTTGAGCCCCAAAACATGCCTTGGGGGGATTCAATGCCCAACAGGCCCTGAACACAAACATCATGACTCGCCCTCGAGTCACTCTATCGATGCGGCGATCTTGGCGCGGAGTCCCTCCAACTGTTCTCGAACCGTGCTAAGGTCAGCAGCGCACTGAGCTATTTCTTTTTTAATCTTCTGCATCTGTTGTTCCAAGAACTCTGATTCTGGGGTGCTTCTCTGCATTAATGTGTGCATCCCATGTATGGCCTCCGCGAGGGCCAAATCACTACCCTTCCCTTCTGATATGGTCGCGGGGTCCTGTTACCTCTGCTACATATTTTGATAATTTGAGGATTAAATACAAGCTTGGTCGTATAGTTCATGCTCAAGAGAGACTCATAACAGTCACTTTCTCCTTCCCTTACACAGCTCATTCTCCCTTCATGAGTCCTAACAATGATTAATGCCTTTATCGAGCCCAGGTTTAGTCGTTATCGCAAATGGCATCCATGTGTGTATAAAAGTCGTGCCTCTTGACTTTTGTCGATGCGATCTGATCGCAATCGCACATCGCCATACGTAAATACTCAAAACTACCAAAATACTTGATCCGACAACTCCCATCGCACCTGATGAAGCGACTCGCCCGATTACTCCTCCACCATCCGATCAACCCCATCACGATCGGACGATGTCCGCTCTCCCCGCGCTCACAAAGTAATGTCGCCTTAACGTGCAATGGAGGGTGGTTTTCCCCTCCCCTCCACTGCCACGCGTCACATGATGAATGGTATCGCGCGCCGCACCCTTTTACCACCAAACTCCCCTTCTTTCCTCCTCTTCATACTCTATGGAAAATAATTTCTTCTCAGCACACTTATGACCTTTAGTGCATTTGCTATCACAATTGTAACAAAGCCCTTTTTCTCTTTTTTCTTCCAATTGTTATGGTGTAACCCTTGTAGGTTGTGGAAGTCTAGGAGAAACAACACTTCCATATTTATAGCTGTGAGGGGTAGACTTCCTTGTTGCCATACTTTTACTTTCCACCATGTCACAAATCCCTTTTACTCTTTCCAAGTGCTGTGGTGTTGCTCTAAAGAAGGTGTTTCTCTTTGTATCCTCATAATGTGCTATTATTTCCTCCGTGAGAATTGACCACGTAACAAGTCGTTTACGAGAACAAAGCCCTTCATACCATAAAAATTGGTCCGGATCTAAATATGAAGATTCAATACATACCTTTTGTAACACTGGTACACCATGTAGATCAAAATATTTCTCCATCTGAAGTATCCAATTTACTGAATCCTTGCCATCAAACTTCCTCATCTTGCTTTTTCTTGATTTTAGGAGCTCGATCTTGAAACAACTGTAACTATGTACTTTTGAATCTTTCAGTTCTAAAATTGCAACCTGTAGTAGCCCTCTACGTCCTCTTTCCAATGCCACCATTCTGATCCAAATTGGATTCTCCAAGGAAAAGTTATGCGAAATCTCCCACAGTGACCTGATTATAGACTAGTTCAGTAGAGCGAACTTGTACGATGTGCCACAAGTCACTGTTTCAACCTTTGGCTTTTAAAAATATCTACAAGAAACTACAGTCTGTCCTCTTTCCATACCTTCTTACGAAATTTCAATCCAATGCTCAGAGAAAAAGTTATGACGATTTTCCCCAAGTCACCTGTTTGGAATGTAATTCATGAGTCTGCAAAAAGACCAACTTCCTCAGATCATATCTCCGCAAATATAGCGCAAAAAGCTCTGAAATTCAGACCCGAGATTTAGCGGGATGTCTTCTTAAATGGGTTATTTTTCAACTTCTGAAGCGTCGCAGAAAAAAAGATATAGCGAAAATTCCACGATGACGTGTTTGGAGCAGCGAAACCCTAGAATCCAAAGCTCTGATACCAAATGTTATGAAACCAGCTCAAGAAAAGATAGAAAAGATAGATCAACGCCTTAGAATTTAGCCTCTTCGAGGGGGAAACCTCCTTTACATAACATAAATGATCAATTCTTAGATGATACAAACGAAAATACCTCCTTTCTATATATAGGAGTCTAAGGGGTCATAACATAATCAGAGCCGACATAACAATAATAATGTAAGGGCACAATAATAACAATAGTGGGCTTCTATGGGGCACAATAGTAACAATATGGGCACTACGTGGGTACATCAATATAATAAGTGGGTAGTACTAATAATAATAATGGGTTACACTAGTAGTATAGGGGCCTAACAGTATGTCTCATTCCTCACCCACTAGTTGTTTGATAGGCTATCTCCCTAGCCATCAATTTATCTGGAACATAGTATGGGAGGATATGGGGGGAGCTGATGCTGCCGAAAACTCTAATATATGTAAATGTTTCCTCCCCGAACCATTTGACCTCCAGGAGGATGTCAACTTTATCTTCTTGGAAAAACTTGGCGGTATCTCAATTATAAAGCCGCTTGTGAATAGGGAGCATAACTCCATGGCAAATATTGAAAAAATGTGGTTGAAAATTGGATTCCCACATGACCCTGTGGTACGTGTGAATTGGAAGTTGATTTCGAACAGTCCATTTCCATCCCATGATGGGGAACTTTGAACTAAAACAAATAGCATTCATAACATAGGCGCTCATTAAAAATGGAGGGTAAACCCTCGAAGCAATACTTCTTCTCCTTCTATAATCGATAATTGTTTTTGCTAAATTTTCTCACAATATTTGGACCCAATTCATTATAGTTGCATTAATTATTGCATCTATTTTCAAGAGGTGGGAATGCAAGTAAATACCAGCAAAACTAAAGTCATGATTTTTTCTTTGAAAATAAAGAATCATCACGGTACCTTTCCCTTTGAGGGCAACCCCTTGGAGGTGGTAGATGAGTACAAGTATTTAGGAATTGACATTCACTATAGGCTTAGATGGGAGACATGTACATCAAAGAGAATCCAAGGAGGGTGGAAAGCTTCTTCTCTCCTTCACAACATGTGTAGATAAGCAAAATGATGGGATTGGAAGACTAAGAAATAATTTATGTCAAGCCACAAATGGTGACAAATAGAAAGAATTCAAAAGCACAAGATCACTAGTAGCCCCAAAACAGAAAGTGGTTAGCAAAATGGGACATAAATCTACATGATTTCCCTCACACTAAGGAGGATTTGAAAAGGTGGGTGTTAGAAAAATTTAGTATTGCCATGTGGACAAAGAAGGTAGGCAAAAAGAAAGCATATTATGACAAATAATTTAATCCAACATGTAAACATGATGATAAAGAGTATTTGAGTTCCTAAATCAAAGGAATAGCTAAAATTTTAATTGCTTAGGTAATTAAATTTAGTCTTACTAACCAAATTTTTTTGAATATTCGGGTGTTCGATTGAGTTCGTGATTTAATATAGTTTTTCGAAATTCGGTATAGATTAGTTCAAGGATTCACAACATAACTATTAGTTCTTCGGAACATACTTCTTTCCAAACAACCTTTATGATGTAGCATAGGCGGGCTTGTTTCGGGGTGACGTACTTTTCCAACATCGTTTCAGATCCTAAGGTTGCACGGTTTAGCAATTAACAAATGATATTTTGATTTTTATATAATTTATTATTTTTAAGTAAATTTCTTATATAGGGTGCTAATTAATTCAAACATAGTTGATGGTTTATAATATTAGTGGAATTTTAAATTAGAAATTTAAATAATTACTAAATTGTAATATTAATAATTTTGTGGTTTGATATTTATGATCATATTTTAAATATAAAATTATTAATATATTTGTGATTTGATATCTATGATCATATTCTAAACATAAAATTAGCTGACAATTTGGAATCAATATTGTTCACTACAATCTCAAATTTTTATGAAGTTCAATTTATATTCGGCATCATATAATTTATGGTATAGTTGGATATAAAAATGAATACATAAATTCTCATATTTTGATATGTATGATCATATTAAAAAAAGAATATGTTCAAGTATTTGAAAGATGTATACTCCCAAATGTTTTCCATACTTTATTTTAAATGATCGAATTTTTGTTGTATCGAATCCAATTCAATTCGTATTTGAATTCGAATTTCGTAACTATGCTTCCAAGTACTCCAAATTTATAGGAATTTGAAGCCAATGTATATCACCTTATTTAACTAGCACAAGGTACTTTAGTTAAAATAAGCTAATTAATCCCGCATGAGGAGTTTGCTAAATTCAAAGGTTCTTGTGAAATGAGTGTTGAGTCAAGCCGAGTTAATTCATAGTCAAACTTATGGTGTGTAATTGCATGTCAAGTCTGTGGTTGCATGTAAAGTTATTTTAGGCGAGTCACTAGTTGGAAAAGGTTAAATGTCCTTCTGTGGTTTCATTGTAAGAATCAAGTTTTGTATGATCACTAGAAGAGCCACAACTCATGTGTTTTATGTGTGAATTTGTGTTTAAGGTTATGTGTATTGTCAACAAATTTGTGTAGGAGTTGAAAATTGATCACAAGATCCATGGTTCCTACAGACTAGTGAGAAGAAGGCAAAGAAAGCCGAGGATTTTTTATTTATTTTTTTTTAATTGTGTTGCAAATTTGTGGAACTATTAACAAACAGGGAAATTTCACGCAAATTTCACACCTCGTTGGTATAAAAAACTACGTAATTTTTGTTACACTACAATTCCTAGAAAATTTGTGTTAATTGTGCAATTTATTATTTTTCAGGGGTGCACGCACATCTTGCAATATTAAGTATGCGAAAAAGTCAAATCACGCGGGTATAATTGAAGGGTTTCCAGATTCAATGAATTTCAAGCTTCGTATAAGTGAGGTGGGTGGTGACATGAAAGGGGTTAAACATTAACAAAAAAAAATTAATGTTAATTTGTGTAACGTGGTGTTGTAAAATATTTTTTTTTTATATATAAAAGCAAAAACTAGAGCTTACTAAAAATGAGTTTTATTATTAAAGTTATTTTTTATTATTTTATATACAGGTATTTTTATATAAAAGATTTTTTATATATAGAAATATATATATTCATGCATTTTATCAAAGGAAGGAGTTTGTTGAGGAGCTTTGCAAGTTTATAAAAAGAGAAATTTAGTGTTTTTAGAAGAGAGGTTTCGAGGAAATATGATTTTCTCAAGTTTTGAGTCTAAGTTTCCACCATTTATGGGGAAGGATTATGATGTGTGGGCCATTAAGATGACGACCACGTTGTAGGATCGTGATGTTTGAGATTATGTTTAGTTTCAGTTTTTAGAACCTAAGAATGAAGCAGAAGAACGAGCTCTCACAAATGTAGAGAGAGAACAATAGAAGAAAGACAAGAAGAAGAATGCACAAGTGTTGCAACTTATTGAACAAGGAGTGGACCGAGCACTATTCCATAATATTATGGTCACATCTTCAGCAAAGGAAGCATGGGATTCTTTGGAGACAAGCTATAAAGGTATGACCAAAGCTAATATTGTTAATTTGTAGAATAGTAGGAGAGATTTTGAAAGTGTGCATATGAAAGAGATAAAGGACATCGATTCTTTCATGAATTGGGTCATGACTGTTGTAAGTCAACTAAAAATTTATGGTGAGGAAATTAAAGATCAAGCAGTGGTTGAAAAGGTTCTCATATCTTTGTCTACCAAATTTGATTTTGTGGTAGCAGCCATAGAAGAAACCAAGGATTTGGCATCATTGACACTTGATAAGTTGAAGGGATCACTTCTATCACATTAGGCATGGATAGACAAAAACAAGGATTACAATGTGGATACAGATTTCAAGAGTCGGGTTTCTATTTTAAGAGACAAAGGTTGAGGCAGAAGTAGATCGAGAGGTAGAGGATGAGGTAGAAGATATGGTGGTAAGAGAGATGGTCGAGAAAATCATGAACATGAAAGGGGAAGCAACTGCACAAACTTGAAAAATAATCAAATTTTGACAAATCAAAGGTGAGATGTTATTATTGAAATAAATTTGGACACTATGCTCATGATTGCAGAAAGAAGATAGATGATCAAGGGAACGAGAGAGGTAATGTCACTATAGATAGTAGTAGCTCCATGTTCCTAGCTTGCTAAACCATGCATGAACCTTCTCCTAGTGTGTGGCTGTTAGAAAGTTGTTGTAGTAACCACATGACAAGGAACAATAATTTGGTTGCAAATTTCGATAAATCTATGAAAACAGAGGTAAAGTCGGGGATTGAAAAGACTGTGGATGTAGATGGAAAATGAGTGGTCAACATTCTGACCAAGTAGGGGGAGCCGAAGAAAATCTCAAAGGTATTATGTTTTAAACATAATTTGATAAGTGTTGGTCAATTGGAATAGAAGGGATACAGAGTTATCTTTCAAGGTCAAGAATGTGTTATATATGGTAAGCCCCCAAGAATGTAACTGATAGCATAGGTGAAGGTGAAGAGAAATAGAGTATTTCCTCTAACTATGAATTACAGTGATGGGGCTAGCTCTTTTAGTGTTGCATGTTCTAATGATTATTGGTTATAACACTTTCGATTTAGACACTTGCACTTTTATGGTTTAATATTGTTGCAACGGAAGAAGATGGTCACAGGAATACCTCAGGATTTTAATATTAATCCAATGGGTTGAGTAATACATTGGGTTTATAATGTTATTCCTAGGGTTTCTAATATTAATCATAGGGTTTATATTCCGAGGGTTTAATAATAAGACTATGGTTTATAATATTTATCGCTTGGGCTTATTAATCTTAGGGTTTATGTTCCTATGATTTAATATTAATGCTAAGATTTAATGTTATTCTCTTGGGTATTTAATGTTAATCCCTTGGGTTTATGAATCATAGAGGTTTATAATGTTGATCCTAAGGTTTATAATATTAATCCTAAAGTTTAATGTTTATTTTAGGGTTTTATAATAATTACCTTAGGGTTTATGCCCCTTGGGTTTATAATATTAATTCCTTGTGTTTAATAATATTCCCATGGGTTTATAATCCCCTCGGTTTATTAGTCTCTTTATTTTATGATATCAACCCCTTGGGTTTATTAATAAAAGAATTCATATTTCTAGTGTATAATATCATTCATAAGGTTTATAATATTAATCCAAGGGTTTATAATCCCCTCCATTTATAATATAAATGCGTTTAATATTTTTCCTCTAGGTTTATTGTCTCTTGGGTCTATAATATTAATCCTTGGGGTTACTTCCTTTCGAGTTTAAAATATTAATCCTTTGGTTTTATAATTTTAGGATTTTTAATATTGGTTTTATAATAAGTCTTTAAGATGTTTAGTTTATAATATTGAGTTTTATAATTTTAGGGTCTAGAATATTAATATAAATCCCTTATGTTTATTAATCCTAAGAGTTTATAATATTTATCCCTTAGTTTTATAATTTTTATAATCCCTTAGGTTTATAATACTAACCCTTTGGGTCTATTATTCCTAAGGGTTTATAAAAATAATAACTTATATTTATATAAATAATATTTTGGGTTTCTTATTAAATTTTATGATAATAATCTTAGGGTTTATAATATTAATCCTAGGGCTTATAATATTGGGGTTGATGTTGTTAGGATTTATAATATGCAATTTAATATTAAAGTTTAATATCATGATGTATCACATTGTTCTTATTAATAATGTAACCTTTTAGTCCTAGGATTTAGTTTTTTTTTGTTTAGTTTATTTTCACTTGGGTTTATAATATTAATATCTTGGGTTTATTTTTATTATCTTAAGGTTTAATATTTTTCCCTTAGGTTAATTTTGAGTTGGGTTTATAATATTAATTCCTAGGTATTATTTTCCCTTAGGTTTCTTGATCCTTTGGGTTTATTATTCTTAATCTTCAGGTTTAATATTTTCTACTTTTGTTTATTTTCTCATGGGTTTATAACACTAAATCCTTGCATTATCTCCCCTTGGGTTTTTAATATTAGTCCATTGGGTTTGTGATATTGCAGTTTTTTAATTTTGGGTTTATAATATGGAGAATCAATCATGGTCAACCATGTCAACATGTTTTTTTTAGGGCTTATGATATTTATCTTAGGGTTTATATACCTTGGGTTTAAAATATTAATCCTTTGCAATTTTTAGGTTTTTAGTATTAATCCCTTGTTTTTATTAGTACCTTGGGTTTATAATTTCAATCCCTTGGGTTTATTAATCTCAGGGTTAATATTCCTAGGGTATAATATTAGGGTTAATATTCCTAGGGTATAATATTATTGATAGAGTTTATAGTATTAACCCTATGGTTTAATATAGATCCCTTGGGTTTATAATCCATTATGTTTACAATATAAATTCCTTTGGTTTATGATATTAATCATAAGGTTTATGTTGATACGGCTTAATATTAAGCCTAGTGTTTACATTGTTAATTCCTTGTGTTTATGTTCCTATGGTTTAATTTTCATCCTAGTGTTTGATTTTGTTTCTTTGGGTTTTTAATATTAATCCATAGTTAATCATGTTTGTTTTAGGGTTTATAATATTCATCTTAGGGTTTATATTCCTTGGGTTTATACTATTATTACTTTAGTGTTTTTAGGTTTTTAGTATTAATCCCTTGTTTTTATTAGTGCACTGGGTTTGTTAATCTCTTAGATTTTTAATATTAATCCTTTAGGTTTATAATATTAATCCCTTAGGTTTATAATATTACTCCATTGGGTTTAAAATTATTCCCCTCGTTTTATAATCCATTGATTTTATAATATTAATTCCTTATGTTAATTAATTAGTTGGATTTATAATATCTTGGGCTTATAATATTATTCGCGAGGTTAATAATATTATTATTAGGGTTTAAATTCCTACTCTTTAATATTAATCATAGGGTCTAATGTTATTCCATTCAATTTATAATCCCTCAAGATTTTCATATTTATCCAATGGGTTTAGTACTCCTTTGGGCTGATAATATAGTTCCAAGGATTTCTAATATTAAGTCCTTTTGTTTAATATTATTCCCATGGCCTTTAATCCCCTAGGTTTATTAGTCTTTGCTTTTATGATATCAATCTGTTGGGTTTATTAATATAAGAGTTCATATTCTTAGTGTATAATATCATGCATAAGGTTTATAATATTAATCCTAGGGTTTAACTTAAATATCTCAAGTTTATAATCCATTGGGTTTATAATACAAATTCCTTGGGTTTATTAATCCCTTGGTTTAGAATATTAATACCTTGGGTTTAATATTAATAGTAATCTCCTCAATTTATTTTTAGTTTAATATTAATATCTTGGATTTATAATTTGGAATATTATGACTTATAATATTAATCCTCGAGGGTTTTAATACTAGTATGTTGGGTTTACTGATCCCTTGGGTTTATAGTATTAATGTATTGTGTTTATTAATCCATACTCGTTATAATATTGATAGTTAGTTGGGTTCATTAATCCCTAGGGTTTTTAATATCTTGAAATTAGAATATTAATAATGAGTTGGGTAAATTAATACTATGGGTTTATAATATCAATCCATTTGATTATAATATTAAAAATAATTATAATTAATTATTGATTATTAAAAATTAATATTTATAAATATTAATCATTATTCATAATTAATATCTAATAATTTATAATTAATAGTAATTATTACTATTTATTGAAAATTATTAACTATTAATTAATATTTTTGTAGATATATATATATATTGACAAATTCAGTTGCTATTATAAATCTGAAAAAAAAAAAAAAAAAAAAAAAAAAAAAAAAAAAAAAA
>APFE031649106.1:30808-64828 GCA_000404065.3 Pinus taeda | reverse complement strand
ATTTTCCATAGCTTATGCATTATTTTCAGTATGTTTATGTCATTTGTACGAATAAGGGAAGTCACTCTTCCTAGGTGGCTAACACGTGCTTATTTCAAGTTTTTTGACACATGTTAGAGCAAAATCGAGCAATCATGGGCTAAAAGACAGCCAAGCCTAAGGTGAGGATTTGTAGGGGGGTTGTCTATGGCATTAAATAACCCTTCCTCGGGATCTTCACCCCCATCTCCGAGCTCCAAAGACCACCAAAAGCGAATCTAGAAGGTAGCCAAGCAAAATTTAGAAGGGACTGTCTAACTCATAGTTTGGATAGCCGAGTTCCACAGATTGAGGAGGCCAGCTAGGTCCCTCGTGATGTATAAATGTTGAGGCCTCAGCCTTCGTAAGGGACTTTTGAAACTATTGTTTATTTTGCACCTTAGTGCTGCCAGTCCTATTTTGTTCTTTTGTAGCCATTTTTGGCATCACTCTTATGATTATTTTTTGATAATGAGAAGTAGTTCGATTTCCTATCAAATCTGAGTTTTTCATAGGAGCCATAGCTCTCAGGGTTGGGCCCAACCTGAGAGCCTAGGGCCTTCTTTCTGTACTATTACTTTTCCTTTACGTATCATTGTTTCCCTTTATGCATTTGAACATATTTCTGTTAGGCATATTTAGTTATGTTGCTTGGATAAATCACTGTTTATGAATGACATTGCTTCAGGTGTTTTGGTAGGATAATAACAGAAAAAGCTTCAAAGAAAAGGGACAACCACCTCGGTTTCAACTCATCCTTATTGGATTTTTAGGGGCTGGAATTGAGGAAACAGTGCTGCCCCAACAAAAACACTAGTTTGCTTGACCATGCAATCCTTAGTGTACTGTTTTCATTTGCAGAAATCAGTTATGGGTTTGGATATCTGAAATGTTTCTTTGCATAATTAATGTACATGGTTTTCTTCCCAAATAAAGCTGTTGTTCATTCATGTTGTTGATGGTTAGACTAGATTAGCTCAAGATTTGATCATTTGCAAGACTTTGTTGATTTGTTCAAAGTACACCATACAGGGGATCTCCTCCACTCTTTCATCCACCCAAAGCATCATCTGAGCCACCTGTTCTATCTCCTAGCTAAGTTTCTCGTCTCCCATCTGTCCTTTTGTCCACGTACCCCTACCTTCTTGCCCAATCGTTGCCTTAGCCTTCTTCAAGCCAAGTTAGCCTTCTACACCTCCTCACCACTCCCTCCACCAATCCTTAGGCCTCTTTAGACCCCTATCCTACCTCCTTATCCATCCATGCACCTTCCCTCACTAATCCATCCTCTAGAAGCCGATTTTCAAACATCCTGTAGAAATTTCTGAACATCCTGTAGAAATTCCTGAACATCCTATAGAACCTCTGTAGACTTCCTGTAGAAGCTCACAAATGAGGTTTCTTGATAGCCAAACTTTTTGAAACTCTCTGGAAGAGTGTTAGGGACTCCTTAGACCCTCTCTGAACCTTTCCAACATTTTCCAATCATTTCTCCTCCTTGATCCACCCCTGCACAGTAAAGCACAGTTCAAGCATATGCGTGAGAAAATTGACAACTTAATAAAAAATACAAAAAGATGTTTTCTTAGGACAAAGGTAGTCTAAACACATGTATTTTACCTTCATAGAAGTAATGGCATCTCTTTCAGTAGTTTGCACTCTCATCTTTGCATCAGTAGGACTAGCTGGTAGAATTAGGGTTTGCGCTTTCCTTCAGTTTTTTAATCTCTTTTCGCAAGTAGATTAGCTTCCTTTGAGTTAGCTTTCATCCATCAATTAGGAAGCTTCTTATAAGAGCTCATAGAAGTTGGCTAAAGCCCCTAGCAGACTTGTGCCAGCTGATCAAGTGCTAGCTGCGGCAAGAGCTAGTACTTGTGCATACATCATCGTCGCATCCAAGTTTGTTACGAACAACCAGGTTGATAAAAGTAAAGAAGGGAGTCCCAAGAGTTGCAGCATTATTGCTGCAATACTAGAGCCCACCACAACTATCATCTATTACAGAACATGAGACAACCCCTCCCCCCAGCGGTTATTTTTGCAACTTTTGTAGATCAGTGGGCCACGAGGAACGAGACTGTCGTAGTTATCAATTATTGATGGACCAGTCACCTACCTACAAAATGTAGACTGAAGTGTGAGGTTAGGATCCAGCCATGACGATAGTGCGTGGTGGGTTCCAGGGACATGGACGAGGATAGGGAGGAATGGGGCTAGGAAGGGGTCGTAGGCAGCTCATCTGTTACAACTGTGGACGACCAGGTCACTACACGTAGGACTGTACCAATCTGACTAGAATATCGTGCCCTTACTGTGAACAATTCGATCATGAACTGATAGATTTCCCCACACTAATAGCGCAGATTTGTGAGTAAAAGGAAGCACAACCTACGATGACACAAAACGTCCAGATGATGAGGTCCAAACCGAGTGAAGAGGATCCTAACATAAACATGGTGCTCATAAGTGGCACGACCACAAGAGAGGATAAGGGGAAACCAACCAAGGAGGATGCAGGAGTGCGCAAGGAGATAGGTCTGGAAGCTAGGGAGAGCTTCGCGGAGGTCTCTACCCTAGGTAGTAGGGTTCAACCCGAGCTAGAAAGGGATCCTTCGATGCTGACTACCTTTTTAGAGACATGCATGAAATTGCTTCACGACAGTAGAGCAGTTAAGGGCTTGCAAGATTTGATAAATAGGTGCGCAGGTTCAAGTGAACCTTGCGTGATCCAAAAATTGGGAAAGCATGTGTGACGGACTGGGCGGGAAATGTGGTTGACAACGTAGATTGGTGACTATGAGATGGATCAGATCATTCTTGACTTGGGCTCAGATGCAAATGTATTACCTAAACAAACGTTGGAGTGCATGGGCAAGTCCAAACTGCAATGGTCTCCTATTCAATTAAGGATGGCAAATCAACAGAAGATCCTGCCCATGGGAAGACTGCAAGGGATTACGATAGATATAGAAGGAACGAGCACCCGAACAGACTTCGAGGTAGTCAAAATTGTGGATGAAAGTAGCCCTTACCCTGTGTTATTAGGAATAGACTCGGCCACCGACAAGAATGGAGTTATTAATTTAAAGAAGCAGAAAATGATCTTCGAGAAGAAGTTGCTCCGCGTAGTCATTCTACTAGACCCGACTGAAGGACTGCATTACACTAAACCCGTGCACAACTAAGGCAGTGCTGATGAATTAAATTGTATTTAAAAATTCACTACACGACATCAAGTGTGGGCCAATTTGATGGTGGAAGGAAGAATATCGTGGGAGAATGCAGAATCCTGCACAGAAGATTCAGATGAAGAAGATGAGCGATGACATAACTAGCTAAATGGGGTAACCATGTTAAACTGCAATATGGTGACTAAATCGCTGTGTTGCATTAAAGCTCAGGATCATGAACTACCAATGTATGATGGGCTAATAGTAGTCGATGAATTCTTGATCAAATTTGAAAGCATGGTACAAGAGCACCAACGGTTCAATGGGCTGAAATGGGCATTGTGCGTGACGCCTACGCATTGGTGGGGCACACACAAAGGAACCTTCAAGAATTGGCGCGACTGTAGGTGCATGATGCAGATAAGATTTGGGAGGCCAGAACTACGCATATCAGAGAAATACGATGGATGTGATGATCCGCGCATGCACCTGACCAGATGGGTCCAAGCCTATGGATAAAAGCCTCAACAAGAGTGGGTACACTTATTTTATCATTAACTGGACTTCATCCCAAGGAATTGGTATACTGAAACAGAGCTCCGACATGGCACAGGCGAATGGGATATCCTGCACGAAGGGTTTCTGTCAATGATCCTCTTTGAGAATCAACGGATGGATAGTATGGATGACGCGTTGCAAGTGGTAAAGGCCATTATTTTCAAAATACCATCGAAACCAGAAGAAATCATGCAGCCAGACTGGTCGCAACAGTTAAGACGGGCCCTGGAATGTTACAATGTTCCGGTAGAATATGATGAGGACGACCCTAGAAACATCAATATTCCATAAACAGAGGGGAATCACGAGGTGCGTGGACCAACAATCGAGGATCCAGACATCACTACGCCATTGAAAACAAAACAAGTAAACATCGGAATAGAGGAAGAGCTGAAGTATGCAATGCTGGGAGACTATTGGGATGATGCCACGGTGGAAACGGTGGTCGAGTTGCTTCAAGAATATCAATATATATTCCCCACAAAAATCATGGAGTTAAAAGGGATCCTCGGTGACCTGGGAATGATGAAGATAACCCTGAAGCCAAATGTAAAGCCAGTTAAGCAGCGACCTTACCGGTTGAATCCAAAATACAAAGCGAATGTCCGCAAAGAGTTGGACAAGATGCTTGCAGTAAGAATAATTGAACCAGTAGAAGAGTCCGACTGGGTAAGTCCTATGGTTGTGTAGGAGAAAACACAAAAGGGTGAAATTTGCATCTGCATCGACCTTAGAAAGCTCAATGATGCATGTGTCAACGATCCCTTTCCAAAGCCATTTACAAATGAAGTACTGGAAAATGTGGGAGGACAGGAAGCCTTCTCCCTCATGGATAGTTTCTCGGGTTACCACTAGATTAAGATCATGCCATAGGACAGGGGTAAGACAACTTTTGGCACCGAGAGTGGCTGTTTTCAATATATGGTGATGCACTTTGGACTAAAGAATGTGCCGATGATATTCTCCCACATTGTGGTAGCTGCATTCAAGGAATTTATACACAAGTTCTTAGAGGTATATCTTGATGATTGGACCATATTTGGGATAGTTAAGAAACATACCGCGAGCTTACGGTTAATGCTGGATACTTACCGACGGCACTAGATTGCACTAAATCTAAAGAAGTGTATGTTCCTTGTCCCCTTCAGGAACCTGCTCAGCCATGTGGTTTGTAAGCAAGGTATGATGGTGGATCCAGCGAAGATCGCTGTCATACTCAACCTGTAAGCACCACGAAGTGTCAAACAACTGTGCACCACACTGGGACACACTGGTTACTATCGGAAGTTCATAAAAAGATATGCGTAGATCACAGCACCAATGGAGCAGTAGCTGAAGAAGGATGCTACTTATTGCTGGAATGAGGAGTGCAAAAAAAGTATGGAAACACTTAAGGAAAAGAAGGCATCAGCCCCTATATTGGTCTTTCCGAAATGAGACATCGAATTTCATGTGCACGTTGACGCGTCGTGTATTGCATTGGGCATTGTACTCACTCAAGAAGGAGCAGAGGGAATTGATCATCCAATCGTGTTCGCAAGTCGATGATTGTTAAAAGCTGAGAAGAACTACTCCATTACTGAGCAAGAAGGATTGGTGATGGTATACGTGCTCTAGAAATACCACCACTATCTGCTCGAAGGACACTTTAAGATGTATACTGAACACTCTGCGCTAAAATACCTAGTGAATAAACCTATGTTGGGGGGGTGAATTTGTAGGTGGATGCTATTATTTTAAGAATATGACTTTGAAGTCGTCGTAAAGCCAGGAAGTCTGAACGTAGGCCCAGACCACCTATCTCGAATTGAGAACAACGAAGAGCCCACAAACTTGGAGGAAGGACTACTAGATGCACAGTTGTATGTTATGCACATTGCAGATGGCCATTTTGAGGACATAATCCACTTCTTAACCATAGGAACTGCACTGGAGGGATATTCCGTTCAGCAGAAGAAAGAATTGGTGATACATGTAGCAGACTTTATTGTTATTGTAGGACGCCTCTACAAGATGGGTAATGATGAAATATTACACAGATATGTACCTGAATTCAAGCGAGGACAGATCCTGGCCAAAGCACGTGGGGGGGTTGTTGGAGGACATTATGCAGGTCACGCCACAACACAGAAGATTCTTCATGTCAGACTATGGTGGCCAACTCTACATCAAGACTCAAAAGCATACTGTCGGGCTTGTGATGTATGTCAATGAACTGGGAAACCATAGCGAAGAGATGAAATGACGTTGAATCCATAGATGACACTGCAACCATTCATGAAGTGGGCTATCAACTTCATGGGACCTCTATCACCGCAAGGGAAGACGGGTGCGCGCTATATCATCACCGTGACAGAATATTTGACCCAATGGGTCGAAGCACAATCGGTTAAGGATTGCACGCCTGCTACAACGGTGAAATTTTTGTTCGAGAATGTGTTGACACGGTTTGGATGTCCCAAGATTCTAATGAGTGATCGGGGAATGCACTTTCTAAATGAAACGATCAGTGCGCTTACTGAAGAATTCCAGATATATCATCAACAAAGCACGCCATACCATCCGCAAGCAAATGGGACCATCGAAGCATTCAACAAAATTTTAGAGGCTGCATTAACAAAGGTCTATAATGCGCAGCGAAATGATTGGGACTTACGCATCCCTGTTGTGCTATGGGCCTACCGAACCACATGTAAGAAGTTGACGGGTCAGACATCTTTTCGGTTAGTCTATGGTAAGGAATCCGTCATGCCCATGGAATGCATCGTACCTAGCTTGCGAATCGCGGCAATAACAGGCATGGATGCGGGGCTTTGGAGGAACAACTCGCGCAACTAGAGGAACTTGAGGAAGAATGGCTTTTGGACTAATTCCATCAGCAACGACAGAAACAATGTGAGAAAGTGTGTCATGATCGCCATATCAAGGTGTGCACTTTCAAGGAAAATGATCTAATTTTACTATATGATAACAAGTCTAAGAAATTCCCTGGCAAGCTCCGAATACATTGGTTGGGTCCTTGTGTAGTCAAAGACGTTATAGATGGAGGTGCGATCCAGCTTGCTAACCTCAATGGATATCCCTTCCCGGGAAGAGTCAATGGCAGTTGCCTGAAGCTCTACATGGGTGGGCCAACCGCTTGACTAACTAACCAAAGGATAGTCTCACCGCTCCAGCCAGTTGAAAGAGAGCGTGGAACGATAAAGTAGTATGGGAGGAAGTTACGCGACCACTAGGGTGCACATGGATATGGTCTGTCACAAGGGTCGCGATTGCGCGGAAGGGGATTGCTGCTGTGTTGACAAGTAGCGAGGTGACCATTGTTGTCATTATTCATGACAAGATGTTTGAGTTATGGAAAAAGGGAGCGGGCGGCGGGCAATTAAGAGACAGGGTATGAGCCAGATTTGGAATGATCTGCTACAGGCTTAACATGAGGGCACTAGAAAAGGTGGGAGCCAGCGAATTTGAATCTCAAAAGATTTATAAATCACAGGGGGCCCTCCACCCAACAAGCTGCGCTTCTAAGAACCATATGTTGTTGTGCTTTCCCACCATTATGGAAATCTTCACTATCTACGCTCAAGGAGTAAGGCCGAGGGTTGTGATATGGCCAAAGATGCAAGGGTTTTTGAAGAATACGGTGTGGACAGTTGCAAACACCACGCAGAGTTCAACATCGACGGGAGGGGATGTGCCGAAAATTTGTAGACGCGAAGCAGAACTGGTTCGGATGTCGTGGCCTTACCCATGGGCTAGTGAGCCAACCATAAACGATAAAGGAAAAACTTTAAATACGGAGCCAAATGGTGGAATTGCAATTAACAAGTTGTCTCTAGTGTATCTTGAAGATTGGGATCTTGCAGACAGCAGCAATGGTCTTGAAAAATTGCAACACAATCTGCAGCAGACAGTACGACGGGCAGATACGAACTTATAAATTGGCTTGTTGGTACGAGGAGGTCCCGTATGCACCACCCCAACTAGAGCTAAAATCCTATGAGGGGGTGTTCTTTGTTAACCGAGCAGAGCAGAATGAGCATTATCAGTTGCAACAATTGGTAGAAACAACGAAGCCAAAGCTGGAAGAAGCATTGTAGGAGATGAAGAAGGAGCAGTAGAAGGAAGGACGTCACTCACAGGTAGGTGAACCACGGAGCCTAGGTAGTGCATCTCACCACACCGACGAGTGACTTAGGATGAGTCAAGATGATTGTGTTGGGGGCTTGTTGGGTAGCAGAGGTCCTGTGTAATAGTTTTGGGGCTTAGAGCCTTTAAATTAATATAAATCTATTGTAAAACTCCGAAATATGCAGAGCACAGAATGTAATATATTGATTCAAAGGTTTGTCTGCCCAAGAAACAATATAGAATAATAGGAAGTAAGTCGGATTGCCCATGGTCCATGAACCATGGGAATGTATAAATAGAGCAAGGCTCTAAGGGAAGAAAGTAGCTTTTGGGGAATGTATTTTTGGATCTGGAATGTAATGGGTTGCTGAGGAACGAAGTCTTGAAGCGTCTGTAAGTCCGAGTCAAGGGTGTTGGTAGATAGATAGAGGCTCTGTAGCTATGTGCGCAGAGGCCTAGTAGAGTCCGCAACTGTGTGCATGGACACCTATAGCTGAGTGCACAGGGTGGATCTGGATGTATTGGTGGAAGAATTGAATAAAGATAAGTTGATTTTGAAATTCTGTGTTAAAGCTGAACTATTATGGATCTGGCTAATTATGGTTGATATAATTGTTTTATGTGCTTATGCTTATGTTGTGTGTTTCTGCAAATCTATATCTGTCTGGGTGCGCAAACTGGTTATTTATGTTAAATGTTTTCTTAAAGACTATAAAAAGTATATCTAATCTATAACAGCGCTTTAATAAGTATTAAGGAGTCTCCTGGGTTTGGATTTACGCGGAGCAGAGTGGCGTGAAGCCACAGAACAATGTGCGAACCTTCCAGACCACATCAAGACATCCCAAGGGTGTAGAAACCTAGTTCCAGCACCCTCCCCTACTACCTCTGGTGAGACCTCAATCCACGCTCTGCGGGCTGTTGCCAAAAGGGCCGGTAGCTGCGGGATTTGTTTGGCTAAATAACTCTTCTGAGCTTGGGTTAGGTCCCTATAAGCCAACAGGGCTGGTGACCCTGATGATTAGAAGTCTACTGCAAGTTATGTCTTCAATCTTTCTTCTAGACCTATTACATCGGTTTGCAAGAAACAAAGTTCCATTTCTCTTTCTTCAGCAGAAGTAGAGTATCATGGCGCCATAGAAGCTAGTAAGGAAGCCCCGTGGCTTCGTTAGATCCTGTTAGAGTTTGGCTTTTAGCACCAACATCCAAATACACTTTGGTGTGATAATCAAAGTTCCATTCAACTATGCAAAGATCCAGTCCAACATCAGCACATCAAACAAATTGAACTACACATGCACTTCATTAAAAAGCTCATTGATCACCATGTTCTTGAAGTGCAATATTGTTCAACCAATGATCAAGTTGCAGAGATATTTACAAAGGCTCTCACAGAGGCAAATTTTATTAAACTTTCATTTATGGTTGGATTTCAGGAAGTTGTCACTAAGGGGGGATAGGCTCTAATGCCTCCTTCCTTCTCCTATTGTGTCATATTTGTACATCCTTCAATCCTATCCCAAATTTTTCTTAAGGGGGGTTATTAGGATATTTCGACACATAGGAAATAGTTAATTATAACTTGGTCTAGTGTAGAGATAGGTAAAGTGTGTCTTTACTATGTACTTTTTTAACTTACAATCTGATGGTCATGATATGTTCTAGACATGAAGTGATTTGACGGTTCATTCTCTCCTCAGTATTACTGACACTTGATCTGTGGCTTAACACCCGACTGGTCCATGATCTCTATTTAAAGAGCACGGAGGGTCATTTGTAAGGTGACCCTTCATGAGAGAAGCTTATGCAATTTTTCTTTCTTTTACATTAATAAATTTCCTGAAGAGGCCGCGTTGGCTCAGCCATGGACTATTTCCCCTTTGAGGGTTTTAACCACGTTAAGAATACTGGTATATTGATCCATGATCTTTTTTTGATTCGTGTCCTTTGGTGTTACTTACCCTGTAAATTCCTACAATGGGCGCAACAATACAATAAGGGGGTTGCACTAATAACAATAAGGGCCTACGCTAGTAGTATAGGGACCTAACATGACCCTCTCCTCCAAAAAAGTTTTTTCCTCTACGCTTTAGCAAATATGGATGCTTTTGTATAGCATTTTCATCCTCCCATGTGGAATCTTCAATGGTAAGTCAATTCCACTTGATGAGATACTCTGAAATTGATCGATTTTGTAGATGTCGAGTACTTGATTCCGTGACTTCTTCAGGTTCCAATATGATTTTTCCTTCCTCATCAAGTTCTTGCAATACTGTTTGAACTGAGAGCTTGTCACCCATAACCTTCTTTAAGCATGAAACATAGAAAACTAGGTGCACTCGAGAATATGCAGGAAGCTCCAATTTGTATGCCATAGTACCAATATTTCGCAACATCTTGTAAGGACCATAGTACTTTGGCGATACTTTATTATCATTCTTAGCTTGCTTGAGGGACATTTGTTTGTATGGTTGTAGCCGTAAAAATAACCAATCTCCTACATCAAAACTTCTTTTGTTGTGATGTTGATTTGCATGTTGTTTCATTCGATTATGTGCCAAAGTGAGGTTCTCCTTTAAGAGTTGAGAACTTGTTGTTGATGGTCGAAGTGATCTTCCACTACTTGAACCTCAGAATTTTCTCTTAAAGATGATGTGGTGAATGGTGGATGATATCCATAAAGTGTGAATGCATTACAAGATATGATCAGATTCATTTCTTCTTTCTCTTGGGTTGGTTCCTAGTGTATATCATCTTATTTTGACATTTCTTAATCCTTTTCTTCCTCCTTTTCACAATCTATGTAAAATAAATTTTCAGCACACTTATGACCTTTAGTGTATTTACTATCACAACTGTAACAAAGCCATTTTGCTCTTTTATCCTCTAATTGTTGTGGTGTCAACCTTGTAGGTTGTGGAAGGATAGGAGCAACAAAACTTTCATATTTATAGTTGTGAGTGGTAGACTTCCTTGTTGCCATAATTTTACTTTCCACTTTTCTTGTCACCCTGAATGCCTTCTCCAATGAATCATATTCCCAAAAGAGAACCTCATTTTGGATGTTATCCTTTAAATTCCCAATGAATACATCAATCATATGCTCCTCCAAAATATCATTTACCCTAATATTCAATTTTTGGAAGTCCATAATGTGCTCTTCCATTAAACCCTTTTGTTTGAGATTTATCAATTGGTTAAATAAGGTGTTGCTCTTTGTATATTCATAATGTGCTATCATTTCCTCCATAAAAATTGACCAGGTGACAAGTGGTTTACGAGAACAAAGCCATCTATACCATACAAACTAATTGGGTTCTAAATATAAAGATGCAATACGTACCTTTTGTGAGGGTTGCACATCATGTAGATCAAAATGTTGCTCCATCTGTAGTATCCAAGTTGCGAGATCCTTTCCATCAAACTTCCTCATATCAATCTTTGGGATATGATGGGTCTTCAATCCAATTTTAGATTCCATGAAACCATGATTAACATTTCTTTTGTTCTCATCATGAGTTTCCTCTACTGCATTTTTGTCATTACAAAACCTTTTTTGTAGCAACTTTGTCCAACCTTCCTTCAAACCTTCGCCACTTTTCTTCAAATATTTCATGTTGCCTTTCAATTCTACTTCTATACCATCAATATTAGCTTCCATGGCACAGATAAAACTATTTATCTTAGCTTTGATCGCATTCTTCAAATAATCCATCCAATTTTTCTTCGAGTCATTTTTTTCTTGCTTTTAAGAGCTCAATATTTAAACAACTGTAACTCTATATTTCAGTTCTCCAAGTATCTAAAATAAAATTTCCCCTCATGCCCATGCATAAAGATTTTAAATTTTTGTAATTATTAAAACTTGTGCAAGATCCCATTTGAGGTGACATTATAATAGTTGAGCTCTTCTTCAACTTTTGAATTTAGGTTTCTACTTCAAAATATTAAAACAAATTTTAAAAATATCAAAACAAATAAAATTGTTAAATTTTTTAACTAGGGAGATTTTTCTAATTGAATTCACAAAGTTCATATTCAATAAGTGTTTATTTAAAACAATGAAATTTCTATCTTGCATTAAAATCATTTAAAACAAAAATTTCCACAACAAATGGCATCAGTTGACTTTTGTTCGTTGTCTTTATTCTTAAATAACTAATGCATCTACAAATGCTTATAAGTATTTACCTTGCATTATTTGACAACTTGATATTTCAAGGTCATATATAACTCCTACACAAGTTGCTATAAAATCAAGCTAGATATTAAAGGTAGGTAAAAATGTTTAAAAGAAAAACATTATATAAAATCAAAGGAACACGTAATTAATTATGAAAAGACATGTTGACTTAGGGGCATACCAAAGAGCTATAAAGATTTATAATGCAAGGGACATTGTTTTTCTTATTGTTACATTATATTATTTTGAAACATGTTGTTAGTAAAGGAATAGTTAAGTTGTAGGCATTTTATATTTTTATGAAAAGAACAATAGAAAAATATTTATAAGTGTCGGGAGACTTTAAGTTATTAATAGATTAGATAGACAGTGAATGTAAAATTGAGACTATAATATCAATTCCAATTAGAAATTAATTTATGAAGGTAAAAAGCAATTTCAACCCCATATATATATATCAACTCAAATGTTGATCATCTATCTAAAGAAGTTGGGTTAACTTAGGAACTCCCTCAAATGCATTAGGAGTTTAGAGGAAGCACTTAGATTACATTTTCAAAATTATCTCTATCTTGATATAGGAAATGATTGAATATCACAATTGTATATGCTGAATTTTTTTGTAGTTGTTCCAATAGTATTGAAGTCCTAGTAGTAGCTTAAAAAAATTTTGGTTAAAAAAGTTTCCCATTTATAACTTAGGAATGTTTATTTAAGTAGTGACATAATAATTTTAGATGTTTTTTATATTAAGTAGATTGTATATGTAATATATTATATAAAAGTTAAATCTATATATAAAGTAATTTCACATTTAAAACATCAAAAACATGTATATATATATATATATATATATATATATATATATGTATATATATATATTATATATATATATATATATATATATATATATTATATATATATATGATAGTAAAAAATTTTCAAAAACTTGAGAAAATTGTTGTAAATTATTTTCAAAAGTTACACATTAATTAAAAGTCAAAAATGAGTTTAAAACACTTACTTAAAAATTATTTTTTATAAATAATGAAATTTCATAAATATTGAGATTTGATGAGTATACTAATATGACACCTAGTGGCAAATATAATTTTTATTTTTTTTTTTATTTTTTTAAATAATGAATTTTTCATAAATATTGAGATTTGATGTTGATCTGGATTTAAATAGAAATACAACAAATTACAGATATAACCATAAATACAAAGATGCACTAGAAATAACACTTCATTTCATTAATATCAAATACTGAAATATGCTTACAAACAGAATGGAAATAAGACTAGCTCGTACAATGGTAGCTTATCTCTGAAAAGAGATGTGGCGGCTACATGCCTCTGAACTGTGTTACAATGAGGCTCAAGGGCCTATTATTGAACAATAAGGTCAAATCCTAAACAACCAAAACCCTAACCCGAGGAGATGTAACACCAAGAGTTTATGGGCCTCGTTGGGGTTAGTCGGATAGCCAACTTCCCGAGGTCGTGACTTGGTCATATTATCTTTGTTTGATGTGCATGATACCCCGTTGGAAATATCTCTCCAATGAATACAACGGAAAATATGATTTTCGACAAAAACATGCTAGTATAAGATTGCCAAAAAATCGTCGTTTAGGGTCTCAAAACGGCTACGAAAATTTAGGACCTGAAAAACTGCTAAAAATAGTAAATTGTGCTAAAATTAAGGAAACTAAAAAACTAAAAGAAACAATGGTGGGGGTCCAAGTGGAATTGGCAGGTGGCCACCAATATCCACCTGGAGTATGAATGTGTACTATTTTTCATAAATACTGGGATTTGATGTGCATATTATTATGACACTTAGTGGCATATATCAAAAAAAAAAAAAATATTTGATTTTAGGAAAAAAATTATTTTTGACAAATTATATTTATAACCCCATAAAATTAGTCATTTCATCTATATAAACGAACAAAAAGTTAAAAATTAAAATTTCAAAAATTATTTTTAATTTTCAAAATATTCAGTTTAATAGTTATTTTTTTCAAAACTTTAGTAAACTTTATAAAATAGTTTTAATATTTTGAGAACTAATTGAAAGTGAGAGCATTTTCACTATAAATAATTACAATATAACATGTCTATTGGCAGGTATAAAAATAAGATATATTTTTTATTCTTATCATAAGAGCGTTCCAAAAAGAATCAATTTATGATGGATAGAACCTTTTTAATGTGATAATATTGTTCGAACCTTCATATACCATATCACTTCATTTTCTCAACCTTATCAAATAGGTAAAGTTACTAGAAGATGGATATTTTTTCAAAGTCAGTGTTCTTTCCGCAATTTCCTTTAATAAACAATATTATAAGGGGAACGACTAAAGGGTATATTACCATTATTTAGCAATATATAAGCATCTATATTGTAACAATAAATAAATAGTTTAATATGATATTAATAGTGTAATAATGATAAGTAACGAATTTTACTAAAGTATATGATTTATCACTTCAATATTTATTGTGTTGAGAGGTGCTCTACAACCCAATATGGGGGAGATGTTGTAGTGGTGCGTAAGAGGAGGTGTTAGATCATAATGTTGGCTATATTGAAATTATTGCGCTAAGAAGAGTCTACAACCTAATATGGAGGAGATATTGTCGTGGTGCATTAGATGAAGTATTAGGTCAAATAATAATAATAATAAAATATATTTTCAATTCAATTAAAAAAATATTAAGAAATTACAAAAACAACAATTCATTTCCAATTTTTCTAGTTGAATAATTTTTCTATATTTAATAAAATCAAATTAAAATAATACTATACCAATTTATATTTTAAAGAATAATATATCTCATAAAATATATTCATGAATAATAAATACTTATTATTTAATGTGAATTATCAAATTCAGCAGAACCATCAAGTTTACTTGAAATGTTCTGCTTATATGTATCTTTCTTTGTGTACCATTGCAATATATTTCCTACTTGAGATGTTCTACTTATACGTATCTTTCTTTGTGGACCATTGCAATATATTTCCTCTTTATGTCGTTGTTCACTCGTATATGTTGTTGGTGTTGTGTCATGTGACTGATGCTTTCGTGGAGATAAACACTGAAAGAAGGGACGAGAATGGGAATATATATGTTAGGGTGGCAGCGTGAATATATTAGAAAAACAATTTCATGAGAAAAAACTTTAATCATTAGGTACACAGAGTGGCATGCAAATAGCATTGTCGATGGAATGCACATGGTATGAAAAATCTACGTGTTTGGAGTTTTTTGAAACGATCAGATGATACAAATTGGAAGTTGAAGCAAGTATCTTTTCCCTTTCATCACCTATTAAATACTACTAATTCCGTGTCAAAGTTGGTATTAGTGCATGCATTGGGATGAATTAAAATATTTGAGAGTGGCATGCAAATAGCATTATAATTTTTTTTATTTTTTTTTAAGTTTTTGAAACAATCCAATTATACAAATTGGAAGTTGAAACAAGGGATGCTTTCCATTTCCATTTCATTTAATCACTACTAATTCCATTTCAAGGTTGGTATTGCATGGGATGAGTTGCAATATTTCAGTGTGAAACTACTCTTATTTTTAATTATTTTATTCTACCTAAGTGTTAAAGTGATAACTTTGAGAACATCTTTACATTGAATATAGGTTAATTATCTTATTATTTTATTCTCATGGTATTATAAATTGTATGTATTTAATTATAATTATATTGAGAATAAAATGGGAATAGTATTAATAGCATTAGAAATAATATAAAGATATTGTAAAAATATATATTAATATGATTAAATTTAAAGTTTATTAATAAATAAAATGGCGAAAACACTATAACATATGAAGCAATGTAAATTAGTTAGAGTGGTGGAAGCTTATCTCTAAGAAAAGATGTGTTAACTATGCTCTCTCGCAAGAATCCTACCACAAGAGGTTGAAACTTCCTTCTAATATAAGAAGAAAAACTTTAAGATATAAAACTTTATCCCTAGATGAGGTGGCCAAAGAAATGTGGGCATTAAAGAGCCTTATTGATACATTCATTGCCTCGGGGCTAGAAATTTCGCATGTGAACTCCGTTTGGGGTGTTTCTTGGATCATTTTCAAGATTATTCTAATATTTATGTGTTTGGATAGCTCGGAAATCAAAGATTCTTAAACCATGTGAATTTTTAAAACCACATGAGAACTACCAAAAAGTGCATCATCAGATTAGGGTATACAAAATTGGCAAGGTGTAGGATTGTATATGACTGAGTCTATGGTAGATTTCGGTGGCAACTTGTATCCACCTACATTAGCGGTTTCCTTTAGGAAGATATGGTCTCTATTCATAAATTTTCCCCATTGTATGGGGAAATTTCAATTAAATATGATCCTTGAAAACCAATTTTACAATCCAACATAACCATATGGTCTTTGGGTGAGTTCACTTAATCTTAGTGTCCATGAGTCAATCCACAATAGCTTGCTCAATGTAGTCAAGGTTAAGTTTTGTAGGGGCTAATGTAATATCAACTTACTTGGACTTTATCATGTAAATTTGCATGTGTTAAGTGTGTTTATTGTTCTCACTTTAAAGATATATTTGACACTGGTTTATCAGTGCTGTATCACTGATAAATATTAAATGTAGATCTGTGTTATTATGTTGTTAACAAAAATAAAAGAATTTGGAAATTAATGTTGAAGCTACACTTGGTTGAAAGAGATAAGGTTGCAATTTAGTGATGGAAAGTAATTACCCCTATTGGTTAAGTCCTAGGAATCTAATCTAATATTAGATTATTAATGGTGATGGAAATTATTGATCAATAAATTCCCCTAAAATATAGGATGTTGTCTTTAAGAATGGGGAAGTGGAGCTTATTAATGAGCTAGTAACCACCTACCACCTATTGGATGAGGTGGAGGTAGTTACCAACTACCAACTACTTTGGAAAAGGGGGATGTGTTTGTCCTTTGAAAAGCTAAGGATCACACAGTGCAGAACTACGCGAGAGACGAAGAAACAGAACAAGAAAAAGGAAAGTGAATTAACTTGTAGACCTTGGAGCTTAGGGGAATTTTTGTGCTAAAGAGAAGTCATGGTTAGGTGAAGCCTCAAATTTCTAGAGTAAAAGAATTGACAAGTCGGTGTTCTAACTTTCTAGTGTTTTATTTATGTTTGTTGACTATAAAATGTTTTTATATCTATAAGACTTGTATTTCAAATTATTTTTTATGTATGTGCAATTGTAAAAGAAAAGAGAAAGCATGAAAATTTCCTTATTGAGTGTTATAAATGATTTAGAGAATTAGATGTTCAAAATAATGATTGTTATGAACTATTTGCCTACATTTGAATTATGAATCATAGAATTATTCCCCATTATAGCTTGGAACAAACTACCCTAGTACTAGACTACTTTTATTGATTGAATAGATTATAATTAGCTCTAAAAGAGCTTAAGATATGCTAAATTATGTCCATATCAAATACCTATGCAATGAAGACAATATTATAAAATAAGTATAATAGAACCAGTAAATAGTATTCATTGTGTTCATGCATAAGCATGACTATACTTAAATAGAACTACATTATAATGAAAACATTAAAACTCAAGACTAAATTCAGTCTAATGTAACAATTATTTCATGAACTTGGGATATAGCCAAATTATATGGATTTGAGACAAGAAGAATTCATTAAAATTTATAGTATTCTATAATGAAAATTCTAATAAATTACAAAAATAGGAAACAAACCAATAACAACACAATAGTTGAACAATGGAACTATAATTTCATTTAAATAGAGTCTATGACCGAGCATCAGTTTACAGTATAGATTATAAAAGAAAATAAGTTAAATTATGGGATCGAAAATATATAACAAAATGATCAAATGATGATTGTCTAAGACAATACAAATCCTTCTCAAGATAAGTAGTCTTTGGAAGCTTCCATACACAAACAGGACATAATCAACGTCTTACAGAAGAGAGGACCATGAAATTGAGTATATCGACCTATATAGGAAGGAGGCCAAGTCCATTAAGTCCCAGAAATATCATTGAACAACTATTTGAAGGAAAAAGTTTCAAAATTCTCTGCACTGAAGTATACCTATAAAAATAATACTGAAATAATACATAAGATTTAAAGAAAAACATATAGTAAATAATTTTGGTAATGGAAAAATGGAAAGTATGTGTCAAAATTACTTGAAGGAGAAATTTAGAAGATAGAGATACTATTTCAATTCTTCCAGCAAAAAGAGTTACATTTTTTTATTAGAATTATTATATCGAGATTGTAGCATTAAAATAAACATTTGAATTCTATGTTATTAAAGAATTTAAAACCAAAACTTCTATGGAAGCCAGAGAACATGACATTCCAAGACTTTTGGTCGAAGAACATAAATGGATTAAATATAGTCACAGAGTTTAACAAATTATCATACCAAAGACAAAAACATTTACAAACTAACCCTAAATATAGTCCAGAGTTTTCAACAAAACACATGATGAGAAAGTAATTAAGAAAATTACTCAGGTCGAATATGAACCTAACGATCTAACTAGAGTTTGAAGTAGAAACCCTAACTGGTAAAATGACCATAGGATTATACAAATTATGCACATTATAAACTTACTAAGGAATAAGAAAATTATTTAAATTTAATCGTTAACCTTGTTTATAGAGATATCTACCCAAGAATGACTTTGGCAGAAGAAGAGTTTAAAATTTGTTTATGATGGTTTTATATACAAAGAAATATAAAAAACGGGTGCTAAAACCCTTATCACATTGTTGTTAATAAAGAAAAAATGTAATTTGTAAAGTACACAGAGTTTACCTGAAGTGGGTGTGAGAAAAACTACCCTTTTGACAGGTTGAGAGGGAAATAAATGTAATTGCAATGCATTTCTTTTGGCATCGTAGAAAAAGGACAATAATTCACCTGAATACAACAAAATGATCATTCAAACCTATCGAGTAATACCACTCTGAGTTTTGGACAAAAATGAAGTCGTAAATAAATATAGAGAATCCTTAGAAATGTTTTAGTAATTCATGAATGAATACCTCCTGTGAACCTACAAGATTAACAAAATACACTGATTAAAAATATATGAACATAATTACATTAGGGTTGAAAAAGCAAGGTTAGTAGAAATCCCTAGAAAATAATATTTATACTTGTAAAATGTTAATTCACTCCTAAAGAATCGTAACTCGTTTCCAATTTGAAGAGGCTAGCCAAAGTATGAAGAGAGGTTATGGTTTTATCTATCTCATATTAACTACTAATAACAAAGTAGTCAGGTATTGGAGTAGATATGCACTCTAGAGTAGAGTGGCGCTCTGTATTACAAACCAAACGGAAATAATAACAAATAAACTATCAGTATAAGGTCATTTGTCCTAAACAAAAACCCTAAGTAACAAGAGTAGTCAATCAATCTAGATCGCATCACAATTGACAGACTCGAAGACCCACACATTTATGTATTACGCCATGTGAAATAATTTGAAATCAGCATCGTGGCATAACTAAAATGTGCCACGAACACCAAATAACTCCACATCATAAACTATATGTTGTCAATATAATGTGGTGTAACGATAAATCAACTCGTAACCATAAATATGAAACAAGAGGATATATTATATATATTATATATATTTTTTATATATATTTTCAAACAAAGAACTATTTCAAGGCTCGATAGATATGTTGTGGTCATAATAGTTGTTGAAAGAATATCAAGGGTCGCTCATGGGTTTTTAATGTATAAAAATATGAAATTAGATTAACCATACCTTTTGACTTATAAGTAAAGCCATAGGGCTAGAGAAACAAAGTAATTATTTGTAGTATAAGAGTATGGAACAAGGAATAAAACCCCATAGTGATTTATCATGGCCATGATTTGTCCTAGAGTATTCATATACATATTAAGATGATCATCATAATAGTTCTGATAAGCAATTCAAGAAAATTCCACACTTAATTCAATATAATTACATGATAATTACATGGATAATAAATACATAAGAATATAATAAGGTGAATTAAATGGACTGAGAAGACTTTGTAGTAAGTCTAATAATATGAATAACTTAGTAGGTCATTAATATCTTCTCTCGTTAGAAAACATGTTGGAGAGAGTTAGGAGTAAGTGAAAGCATAAGTAAGATATCAAAGAGAAATACCCTTATGTTTAAGTGTTGAGAATTGAAGATGAAGATTTATTTGCAAATTGTGTATTATAAAAGAATAGAGGATAATAATTAATGGAAAATCACTAAAGTATGGACATGAGGGTATGGTAAGAGTGATTATACCTACATTAATTAGTTAAAAAAAATAGATGTTTTTAACAAGGTATATTATAACCAAGTGCTTTGCGACCTCTAAGTTATGTGCTAAGGTTTAGAAATATGGTTGAAGAAACTCCATATTAAATACAAACTGCAATTCAAGGAAATGTGAAATACTTATTTTGAAAACATTCTCAATCATAACCTTATTGGATGGTGTAAATCCCATATTACAGTGGCTTGAGCTTCATGTGGGGGGGAGTCACTATTTTTGTAAGTGTTATTGAGCACATTGATAGTGGTTGTCCAATAGTTTTTATTGATGTCAATACTAGTCATTGATGTCAAGTGATGTCAAGCTCAAGGGAAGAGTTTTGAGCATGTTTATACCTATTTTCATGTTAATGTATTGGTTTTTTTTTTAGAAGCCTATCTTTGAAGGATTTTTTCTTGAAAGTACTTTGTTCAAAAGCACATGAAAAGTCCTTAGTTGGATATCCCTCTCCAAGACCTTTCCATTGGTATATGGAACTTGAACTAATTCTTAAGGAATGGAGAGAAAACTAAGTTTGAAGTGTTGTAGCTCAAGCAAGGTTCTAGATAGTCGTGGTTCTAGCGTGGGCACACACAACAAATCACGGACCCCCCCCCCCGACCTCACTAAAATTTGGAATAGTAAGGGGGGGCTAAAGTACATTTGATTAGCCTATGGGATTTTTGTGGCATGCTTGGAAGAAGTAGGGGTGAGTTAAGTCACATACATGACAAATTTCAGACCCCCCCTTCGTTAATTTTTCGTCAAATGGGGCAGCAAGATGAAATTTCATCTGTCGATCTCAATCGAAGCACTTGGCGTGCCTTTAGAAGATTTTTACTTTTTAACATAGAGAAGTGAGTAGTGGAGCGATAAGCAGTTGGTCCTAGCCCCTAATCATCGGGAGTTGGGCTAAACTTCCTGGTCCATTTGATGCGTGAAAAACAACAACGATCGATGAGTGGTGAGTGGCAGGTGGTGGGGAAAAATCCCATAGTCACAACCCCTAGTCTCAATGGGTCAGCAGTCAGCACCCAAGTTCTTGTCAGACTGTCAGCCTGTATGGTGTTCACATAATTGAATGGGCAGTAAGTGGTGAACGGTGGTCGGTAAGGAACCTAGTCAAAACCATTGGTCACATGGGGCTAGGTATAAGCACCCAAGCACTTATCAGACCTCCAGGTCCAAAAAAGTTCATACAATAGTTGCAGGCCATAACCTTTGGCACTCTTTTTGAGGTTCCAGGTGACAAGATAAAGGCGCAACCCAATGAGGTGATAACATGTGGTGGTGATGTGTACAAGATGACACATGGAACTTTATGGTCATGACATATGGCAGGTGGATTTGGCCTTTTTAGGTAGCCAAGTGGCCCTTTTCCACATGACATATGGTAGTGACGTGGACAACAAGTGGTAGAGAGCTGGCATGGTAGCTTAAGGAGATGACATGTGACAATGACGTGGTACAAAAAGTGGTAGAAAGTGATGTTGCAACGATGTGGCAGATGATGTATCCTACCTTGAAATTTACACCATGAAGTCATTTTTTGAAGCTTCATAATGCTGAAAGTCTTCAACATTTTTTAATGTTTTATATTTTGGAGGCATCTAGTGGCCTACAGTTATCGTCACATCCCTCAAGTAAATATTTGAGGCCCATGGAAAGCAGTGGGTGGTCTCATCTGCTAATGGTTACAAGGAATGAGAATAACCCCATAAATTAAAGTTTGTCCTGATATCGAGACTACAAGAAGGTTTGTAGCCATGGAGGCTTGTGATCCTTCGAAAATTGAGATCTAAGATCACATCTGAGAGTCTATCAAATGATAGTGATGGAAATATTCCTAACAGATACTTATTCCATCTCGACATCGAGATATTGGGGGTGTGTTGAATTTGATGTTGGAAAGAATGGAAAGTTGGCACCCAAAATCCAAAATTCAAGAAAATGATTAAAGTTTGAGAGTGAAAAATGTGAAAAATGAACCATATCTATAAAATACGTGGAGACGACATTAATTGTGTTATTCTCATGCAAAATTTAGCATAAACCATTTAAAGAAAAATGTGATATACCAAAGGAGGAGTTGAGCAGAGGATTGAAAAAGGGAAGATATAAAATAGATCTGGAGCTTTAATTTCCAGATAAAAGATAATTCTGTAAGGAATTTGAGAAGAGAAGAGACCATGAATTTAAATAGTTGTACATATGAAGCATTAGAGGTTGAATTGCAGAAAAGAAACTGAATCAGAGAGCAGATCTAATATTTAACAATTGTGTCAATGAATCTTAATTAAAAACGACCATGGATTTGAGTTTGAAAATGAATGAAAAAGATATATGAGTGGTTGTAGTAGGATGTTTCCTACAAATAGTGGGAGTTGGTGCTTCCAACAAGTTGGTTTTTGTAAAGAAAAGGGGGTTCAAACCTCCTGTAGGTTGGTGCCTATATAATTTGATGTAATATGAAGTTGGAGTTTGCATTTACATCAAAATAAAAAGGAATTTGTGGTTTTCTCCCATATGGGTTTCCATGTTAATTCCTTGTGTTCAATATCTTATGTGAATGTTTCATTGTCGTGTTGTTGATTGTATTTGATTAGTTAAGTAATTGTGAAAATTTTTATAATATGCATTCACCCCCCTATGAGTATTACTTTGATTCCCAACATAACCATACTTTATCACCAAATTGAAACTTGGGTTGAACATAATTCTATATTCTCATTGCATTTACTTGAAATTGGCACGAAAAATTTATCATGAATTCTTATTAGATGTGTTAGGTATGCTACCACACGTTTTCACACCCAAATATAAAAATTCCTAACATCTAATTGAAAATTTATGGAACTACAAGGTTGGCCTCTATCACTTCACCAACTGTCCTATGGAATTTAGAAAAGGATAGAACTAAGTCAAGGGGGCTTCCCTATGATTGCTAGGCTCATTTGGTGTAGTATAAAGTGGGGGTAAAGGGAACTTAGTAACTAATGGAACACAAGGAAATAGAAAATTTTAAGAGGTTTGGGGTGATGAATCAAATGGATCTAGGGCCTTTTAACTTTGGGCTCTAGTTTTATGGATGCAATCTAAGAGGGTGTTCTAAAAATGGGTTAGGGGATACAAATAAACATGATGACACTATTTATAATGTGCCTAACTTAGTGAATAACAAAATATAATATGTAGAAGGGAAATGATTTATAATAGGAGCTCCTCAACCAAACCAAACATAAGGATTGCTAAGAAATTAGTCACCATAGGAGATCTAGGGTTTAAAGCATATTCTCTCTAAATAAGGGGCAATATTTTTCCCACAATGGATGCATATGGATATAAATCCTTCTTTTGAAATAAGGCACTCTTAAACTTGGATTTGAAAATCTAAAATGTAATCGAATTTCATTGTTTGTGTACCTAAAACATATACCACACATAAAATATTGTACAAATATAATAAACCCACTTACAAGAAAAGATACGTAAGTCCAAGACTTGGAAACAGTTTTCTCACAAGTTCTTTTATTCTAAAATCTTCCTAAGTACAAAATGGACACATAAATTATTTATATAGGTTTTATCTCAAATATCCTCTACAATAAAATATTATTTTTCTAATAAAATATTATTTTTTCTAATAAAAATTAAATTATTTACAATAAATACATATGAAGGGGAATTAATTCAAAATCCCGTAGAAAATTTTTGGATACAATATCCAATATGAGTGTAGCGCCATATGTCAACGTCTTCCATCCTTATCTTCATTAAAAAGAAAAATTTTGTTTTTCATTTGTCCTCCTCATGTGCAAGGAATTTTCCAGGAGACAACTACCTCAGTAAAATAATATAAATTTCTTAGTCAATGAGGTAGGGCACTCTCCTATATCTATGTACAAATGACAAGTATAAAAGCCTCATAATAAGGGAACCATTCTAGAAATAATTGCCTTTGATTAATAATAATGCTTTTTCAAATGAGTAGGGAAAAGTTCCAAATGGGTGAGTAAGTTTCCATATGTAAAGCTCAAAAGGAGGGCACTCTTCTATATGTGCCATGTGTCTTCAGTAGATAGCTCCTAAAAGTATGGTCTACAAATAATATAAAATATATTTCTTTTTCTTCTGAAACCTTGACGAATGTGTTCTAGTTCACTTTGACTTGGCTTTAAAAAATAAAATATTTCCTCTTCCCATTTCCCCTTAGTATGTGTGCTTTATGGACATATTTGAATGAAATAAAGCATTAAAATTTCACTTTTAAAAGTATTCTCTAGGAAAGAGTGCCTCATGTCCACTTAATAACCTCCATCACATTAAAATGTCCATCTAGGCATGTGATCTTAAAAAGAGGGAGAGTATGTTTCCTTGAAGTTTATGCATATATGTCCACTTTGACCAACTCAACCCTAAATATTTCATCCTAGGAAGCATGCACTTAACACTTTCTCATATGGGTCTTCATCAAATCGATGAGCTCTCTTTAATATGTATACAACGGATTCCACTTGACCAAATCAAACCACCAGTAGTCACTTCACATGTGTGCGAGATGTGAATAAGTGGAGGGTAAACATACCTTGGGTGCATGAATAATCAACCTCCTTAGTCAACTTAGGTCTCAATTAGCTCCTCAAATCTCATGCGAAAGGATAAGGAAAAAGAAGGTATGACTTAGCATGCATGAACAAGACTAGGTTGAGGTGTGGATGAACTATTTTTTTTTGTGTATTACCTCAACACATGTACCAAATGGGGAGTGCTTAGTCTCATGTGTAGCACATCAACATTAATTTATAACCCCTAGTGACCAATTAGCAAGTAAAATTTAGGGGGAAAAAGCCTCACTAAAGAATTAAAATAATGAAGTATATCTAAGGTTTAAGATTGAATAAAAATATCTTGAACTAGTTTTTGGGTGTGGAGCATGAATATCTTCTTGATTCAGAGGTCTTTTTTCAGCCATGTTTGGATCCCAGTCCTTGACAAGAGTGTGGGGGACCTTGCCCCTCCACTATTGCTTCTAGGGGGCGATAACACCTTTTAGCCCCCGCTGGTGTGGGTTTGCGCGCATCGCCCCCAAAAGAAAATTTTAGAGAACACTTGCCTCGTAAAATGTTGTAATTTTGTAGTCAATATAGGTTGTTTATTAAGCATAATATCTGACAATAGAAGTTATGTTAATTTAGGGTTTTTTCCCCTAGAACGAAACCCACGGTTTATACGAGGGAATTGTATTATGGATGTTTATCATTCTATGTGAGAAAAAGAGAGGAGACAATGTGAGAGTGAAGAGGAAGTTACAACATATTTGTTGTAGGTTGTATCCCTTCAATTTGTTGGATAATATACAAGGAAGGATTGGTTATTTCTCCGTGGACATAGCCCTAATTGGGTGAACCACCTATATATGTGTCTCCCTTATATTATGTTTTTTTGTGTTTGTGTTTCCGCAATACTTTATGTGTTACATTGCTCTGTTATTTAATTTCTAACACTAGTAAGGTATGTTCACATTGGAAAATGGAAATATAATAATTTAAGGGTTAATATGGTTTAGAACTTAGGGAATTATAGGTAAAAAATGGAAATATAAAATGGAAATGCAAGGTAATTATGGGTTGTACCTAGGAAAATGGTAGAAAATGTGAGGTGATACACAATATACTTAAGCAAATGAATAAGTTATAATGAAAGTGTATGTATGGAGTGGATTTCACCTAGGACAAAGTGATAATATTTTTGCAAGAAACAAATTATCCAGATGAAATTATGGAAATATCAAGGAAATGAATGAAACTGTGGAAGTACATCACCACATTATAGGACACTCATGATCTAACCATTCAACAGAAAGAAAAAAAATACTATGATGTGACTAGGTGATCACCATATTGAAGAAAAGGGTGTATCACTTAAGAAATCTCCACTACTATCCTAAACTTTTGAAGGTTAGAATGATCACACCAACATACACAAGACGAAGTTTGCACCTCATTTCAATATGAGGGGTAAGAAGGTCCATTGCACAATTTTTTTCACTCTATCATTGTCATTAATATATATGCAATAGATAAAGCCATGTTAATTGGGGTTAACAGTTGGAACCCTAGCCTCACCTAAGATGTGGTCAACAGATCCATGGGGGGATCTATTGTAACTACATTTAACATAAGGAAGGATTTCAACCCATGTTCATGGATTCTTGGAGTTATAAATCTTGAGGATATGCATAATTATGTTGGCTACCTTTTCTTATCCATTAGTTTTGGGGTGATATGTGGTCTATTTAGTTAGTAGTTTCTACCATTGACCACATGTTATAAAAAATGTGATATTCCTATTTGAAACAATAATTTGTGTCAACCAAAATGTGATTGAATAAAATATTAAGAGTTTCATACACCATGATACTCTTCTTGTAGGGTTACAAAAGGGTTACCTTAGAAAATGATCATAACAACAAATTCACAATCATTACCATGCTCAGTTGAGGGTAGGACAAACATATAATCCATGGACATTTATTCCCAAGGATTTTCTAGAATAGGAAGAGGAGTGTACATCCCTTTCTCCTATCTTAGGTTTATAAATGGCATAGGTGATGCATGATCTGATAATCCCACTGATGTCTTTTCAAAGCTTTGGATATTAGAAGTATGCCTACAATAATGTGATTGTTTTCTTGACGTCAAAGTGCCTTTCCACCCCATTGTAATGCACTTCCCAAAAAATATACTCACACTCACATAAGGGAACACAAAAATGGGCCAAATGGCATATAATTCCATCCCTGAGGTTAAAATATAAAACTTGTTTACTTGAGCTCAGTGTGTAGTATGTAGCAACACAGTCAAGATTGTTTTCATACAACTGTGCCACCCAAAAATCTCATGTATAGAAGAAATTAGCACTATGTTTAGTGTCGCATTCATAGTTTAGCTTAGGTAGTCCACAACTTAATTTGTGTTTCCCTTCTTGTACTTATTGTTAGAGAGGAATTATTGGAGGTAAATGGACCACTTATGATGGTGATCGTTCTCTAACTTTCATTTCATCTACATGAATTGTAGGGATTGTAGTCAATGTGTGTTATACACATTTTTGGGCACTTCAAACCTAATCATAAATGTCCATACAATGAGGGATCCTAAGTCCCTAAAAGTGTTGCTTCACTGCCTAAAGGAACAAGGTCAGCTGATTACATCATCTCCCAGAAGTTCTCCACTAAAAACTGCTCATAAATGGTCAAAACTGGACCATACTGAATGCCCAGTGCAGAGGGTGCAATGAATTGCACCTAATACACACGGGAGGTGTGATACATACTGAAAAGTTCTTCTACAGGGTGCAATGGACGAGAATAGACAAGTGGAGGAGATAATTTTCTAAGTGGATGATCAAGGAATCTTCTAGAAACTTCTCATATGAAACTTGCCTCTCAGAATTCGCTCAAGGATGAGTAAGAGATCAATGAAATCTCCAAGTGGAACCAAGAACTATCAGAGAGAGGACACTAATCAAAAATCCAGAGCTGACTCACACCTTTGCAAAAATCTATATATGGATCTCTCATCCCAAAGATCTAAGGGTTGGGAAGCTGGAATTTTGTATCTTATAGAGAAGTGTTGTTGGTTTTCTGGTGTATATTCATAGTGTAGGGTGACCTAAGCTTTACTTGAGGTGAAGAAGGGCTTTCTAGCTGGAGGATGATGCTGGGTCAGAACATATGGCTGTAATCCTCTTGCTACTTTTCATCTTAATAAAGCTATTCAAGTTTTCCTCCATATTCTTGTATGTTTACTTATATATGCATTTGTATGGTTAACGCACATCTAGTCCTGTGTTATTTACGAACATAGATCTTTGTTCTTCGATAGTAGTATGTTGTTGTGATTCCACAGGTGCTCTTTGAAGTTGGGCGGACGAAGAAGAAGCGACAAAGCTCTATCAAGAAGGAGAGGAAATCAAGCGCAAGACTAAGGCTGGTCTCCTTTGTTCCACTCCTATCTATTTTCATAAAGGAAAGCGAAAATAGACTTTACTTGTTTGTTTCTAAGATAGCTACCAGTCTTAGTGGGAATAGTAGCATCCGAGTGGACACTATTCCCGGTAACAATGTGGATGGTCATTTCCTTTCCCATAATATAACACTTTCCTTTCCTACAGTATAATACTTCCATTGTTGACACACCTACTCAATGAAGTACATATCCTTATTACAAATGTGTTATTTGCAAACAACGTTAGATAGTTCCTTACTATGATGAGCCATAAAATTTCAATGTCAAGTTAGGACTTCATTAATAACATAATTTGAGGCATCTATCTCATTCTTGAATTATTTGTTGTAGCTTTGGTATAATGAGGATGGTGCTAAGAAAAGGAGGTGTTTCAAATACTCTAATGATTTCTATTATCCCTTAACCCAAACAAAATTGGTTTTTGCCTCTACCATTGGTTACTTAGCTTGGGGTATAATTAAGTATAAGAGAAACCCAACATGACATATGGTAAAATTTGGTGAGGCCTATGAAGTTATGGAGATTTTTTGATGTATTCAAGGAAAACTAATGATAAATGATTTGGATAATATCTAGGTCGAAACACACACCACATTTATCCATGATGTATCCAAAATACTAAATTTGCTAAGTATTAAATGAGAACTTATCTAGGTTAGCATATAACTTGTGTTATTGAAAGGTGCTCAACATTTGTTAAATTGGTTTCAAATGTTCAAAGATTCAATACGCTCAACACTTGTTAGGGCAACAAGGGACTTCTAGCTCTCAAGCTGTGTTAACCAACCCTTTTCCCCCGGGGCAGCAACTGCTTGCTGGCGCGAGTTCAAATCCTGGTACCTCTGCAGGGGGCAACCATGAAGGTGAGAAATCATCAAATGTTTTCATGATGGATACTAACGTCCATGTGGCCATTCAGTCACGTGATTAGGGTGAAGCTGAAACACCCAAGGACAAAATTGCTCCCAGAAATACCGACCTTCATACTGAGCGACCCCCCGTCGAGACTATACCACTGATACCGAAAGGTTCCGCTAAACGCGTAACTATCAATCCTAATGCTAGGGCCGCCCAAAATTACTCCATTTTCGAGGATCTGGCTTAGAGTCCATGCAGCATGTTTGCTTTAGAGGTTCTCCAGTCGTGTCTAACTCAATGAAGTGCTTTGCTTTCGACGATCGGGGCAGTTGATCCAAATAACTCTTTAGTGCTCACTTTCGACATGCTTAATGTAAAAAAGCGACTCCCTCATCACATGGATTTTCAAATAAAGTCTACATACTGGAAAATTAACATTTTTTCGTACCATTATTGATGAAGGAGCTTCCATGTGTGTCATGTCAATGTCATGCTAGAAGGCCATTGGATCGCCTTCAGTTGTTCCTTCACCTACCCTCTTGACTGCATTTGATGGGCATTCTCATAAGTTGCATGGGATTATCTCGGCCTTTCCCATATGTGTTGGGGGGACGGTCGTCAATATCGAAGTAGAAGTCATTGATGCTAACCTAGATTACAATCTCCTCTTAGGAAGGAATTGCGTATACGAAATGGATGCCATTGTTTCGACTCTGTTTCATGTCATTTGCTTTCCTCATGAGGGGAAAATCGTCAAGGTTGATCAATTGGATTATTCTCCAGTTGATCCTAGAGCAACTTCGAATTCTACTATTCCTTTAGTGGATAACCCTCACCTTCCTACTGAGAATCTAGGAGTTGGGATGTATTCTTCATTGATGGGTACATTTGATTTTCCCTCTCCTATCGCTAGAATCAATGTCGTTTCATCATCCAAGGAGTCTTTACAAGAAGAGTTCTTCTGAACTCATTATTTTTCATACCCTTGGACCTTGCCTTTACCTATGACCACATTAGTTGAAGGACAAGTTGGTGGAATATCTTTCCCTATGTCTGTAGCAGAGCTTAGATATCAATCTATCGTTAACTCTGTAGACAACCATTCTACTCCTTTCTCTAAGGAGAAGCTAGATGGTGATGTGGCCCCGGCCTGGACCCTTGATTCTACCTCTGCTATGGACTGCTTAGATATGGTTTTACCATCCGAAGAAGCAATCGTAGAAGTAATGATGGGTGTAGATCGACCTTGGGAAGACTTACACCATCGTTCATATTTTCTTCCTCCATTGCAGGAAGTAGAATCTAGGTTCTCCGAGTTGTTTACTAGGGAGGTTTGTACGGTATTAAATCCTTTGGCTCCAGCACACTTTCATACCGAAGGTAATATGTTGGTGATTTCAAAAATGATATCTATAAACATCTCTAGGAACCCTAATGTGATCAAGAATATCTTCATCAGAGCCGAATGTTCCTCTGAAGAAATTCAAATTACACCGACCTTTTTAAGGAATTTCGAGATGTATTCGCTTGGTCTTATGAAGAATGCATGGCATTGATCCATCCATAGTTCAACATGAGATCAAGATGTATGAAAATGCCAAGCTGATTCATCAGAAGCTTTGGCCGGTTAATCCTAGGAAAGTAGCAACCATTAAAGCTGAAGTAGAAAAGCTGCTCAAGGCGGGTTTCATATACCCTGTTCCTCTTACCAATTGGGTTTGTAATCCAGTCCCTACGGATAAAAAGTAAGAAAAAATCTGAGTACGCATTGACTTTAGGGACCTAAACAAAGCTTGTCCCAAAGATAATTACCCCACACCATTCATTGATCAGATTATTGATGAGTGTGCGGGTAATGAGATTTTCTACTTCATGGACAGTTTTTCCAGTTATAATCAGATCTCTATCTGTCCTGAAGATCAACATAAGACATATTTTATATGTCCTTGGGGTACCTTTACGTATAGAAATATGCCTTTTGGTCTCAAAAATTCTGCAGCCACCTTCCAGTGGGCCATGTCATACGCTTTCCACGACATTAAACATATCATCGAAGCATACTTGGACGATCTAGCTACTCATTCTCGAAAGAGAACTGATCATCCTAGTCACCTTCGATTGGTTTTTGAGCAATGTCGATTTTACAAGATCTGGTTGAATCCCAATTAATTTGTTTTTGCGGTTACATTTGGTTGGTTATTAGGGTTCATTGTGTCAAATTAAGGGATTCGAGTTGATCCCTTGAAGGTAGAGGCAATAATTCAGTTGCCTCCACTGTCCTCAATTCGGCAACTTAAAAGTCTCCAAGGGAAGGCTAATTTATTAAGAAGGTCTATAGTGAATTATGCTAAGATCACTAAAGGGTTTATCTGTTTGTTACGGAAAGGAGTCCCATATGTATGGGACGACTTTGTGCAGCGGTCGTTCGATGCTTTGAAAAAGGCATTAGTCTCTGCCCCGCTTTTGAGTCCATCGGATTATGGTAGGGATTTCCTTTTATATCTCGCTGCAGTAGAATCAACCATAGGTATGGTTCTCGTTCAGGAAAACGATGCTGTCATGGAGCATGTGATTTATTATTTGATCCGAGGCTTGATAGGTCTTGAACTTTTCTATTCTCCTGTTGAGAAGTTAGCTTTGGCAGCTATCCATGCTGTCCAGGAGCTCCGCCATTATATCTTGCTATGCAAAACTTTTGCCTTACCGGTAGTCAATCCATTCCAATTTTTCCTTAGTAGGCGAGTGATTGAGGGCAAATATAATTGATGGATAGTCATTTTACAAGAATTCGATCTCTAGTTCTTGTTTGCCAAGTCTAAGAAATCTATGGTTTTTGCGGAGTTAATTTCCGAGCTACCTTGTGGAGAGGATATTGTTTATGAGGAAAGTTTTCCCAACGAACATTTATTCCTCATCTCTTCACTCGACCCTTGGTATGGAGATATCATTGTCTATCTCCAGACTTCGAAGCTTCCCTCTACTTTCTCTAAGGATAAACGCCGAAAATTACGTTAGCTGGCTAAGAACTATGTCGTCATTGGTGATACATTATATCGTCGAGGGGTTGATTCAATACTTTGACGTTGTTTAACCCTAGAGGAAGCAGAGTCAGTGCTTAATGATTTCCACAGTGGAGTTTGTGGTGGTCACCTTTCAAGGCTTGCTACAGCCTAGCGTATCTTGTGTGCTGGCTATTTTTGGTCGTCGCTCTTCAAAGATTGTGTTGAAGTGGTCAAACACTGTCACCTGTGTCAAGTTTATACCCGAAAGATGCATGCACATCCAGCTCCTCTTTTCCCCGTTGTCACTATCGGTCCTTTTACTAAGTGGGGTATTGATTTTATAACTTGTAATCCACCTTCAACAACGAATCACAAGTACATTATCATGGTCGTAGTCTAGTTCACGAAGTGGGCTGAGGCCATGCCCACTTATAAAAATGATAGTGAAACAATGGCATTGTTCCTTTTTAATTAGATTATCTCAAGTTTCGGTATCCCGAGAGAGATTTTCACTGACCATGGCAGTGATTTCTAGAACCAACTAATGTCTAAATTGGCTCTTAAATTGGGTTTCTGGCAAGAGCACTCATCTCCATATTATCCTCAGGCTAATGGATTGGTTGAGGTAGTGAACAAAACCCTTAAGATGATCCTGCAAAGGACGATCGACAAAAATCAGTCCAATTGGCATCTTATGTTGTATCTGGCTCTTTGGGCATATCGAACCTCCATAAAGCTTGCTACAGGTTTTATGCCTTTTTAGTTAGTTTATGGGATGGAATCTATCTTTCCTGTTGAATGTGAAATTCCATATCTTAAGTTAGCTATTGAGCTCCTTCCAGAGACCTCTAGTCTCGAAGAGCACCTCCTTCATTTAGAACATCTCAATGAGCAGCGTTGAGATGCTGCCACAATCAATGGGGCTCATAAGAAAAGGGTTAAAACTCAGTACGATAAAGCTGTCCATCCTCGAGTCTTTTCTGAAGGTAACCTTGTCTTGGTCTATGACCAAGATAAGGATGTCTTGGGGGCAGGAAAGTTCAAGCATATGTGGTACGATCCCTTTATAATTAAACGATTTTTAGAAAAAGGGGCATATGAGTTAATCGATTTTGAAGGAAACAAGTTGGCAGAGCCCTGAAACGGACTCTACCTCAAGAATTACTTTGCTTAAGTAGCAACTAAGCAATGGCTTCTTTGTACATTTTGTATGTTTGTACATATCTCATCGGGAATTTTTGATATCGACACTTTTTGGTCTGTTGTGACAGGTGTTGATGGATGACTTGGTCTATTTTGGATTCACCGAAGGTGCTAGTCGGCATACTCGGAACCTCGCTTCCGCGGCTTGGGTAATGTATTATCCAACTGGTTAGTTGATGGTGTCAAGGGGAGTATGCATTGGTCCCGCTTCAAATAATATGGCTGAGTATACTGCCGTCATTAATTTACTATCTGAAGCAATTTCTTATGAAATCGATTCGTTGGTAGTCTATCTTGATTCACAATTGATAGTGTCACAATTGAATAACATTTATCAAGTAAGAGATCCATGTTTATATTGCCAGTATTTAAGGGTGAGGTTGTTGCAAAGATCATTTACTTACATTAATTATTTGCACATTCCAAGATCTCATAATTGGTTAGCTGATTCTATCACTAATCAAGCATTAGATTGGCACATCATTCATTCATCAC
>APFE031649106.1:15417-25880 GCA_000404065.3 Pinus taeda | reverse complement strand
CCCTTTTTCTCTTTTTTCTTCCAATTGTTGTGGTGTCACCCTTGTAGGTTGTGGAAGGCTAGGAGAAATAACACTTCCGTCTTTATAGTTGTGAGGGGTATGCTTCCTGGCTTCCATAATTTGTTGGAAATAATACTGAGAGGGGGGGTGAATCAGTATTATCTCGTCAATTATTTTCTTTTTTCTCAAACCCGGAACATATACGCTACTTCAGTTAGAGAAAACCGCGTATATATGCAACTACAGATAAGGAAACCCGCGTATACCATACAGACTTATAATTTAAAATATTCTACAGATGTTGAACATTAATCTATGCATCAGGATCATATAAACAGTAACCAAGAACAGAAAAATAGAGAAGAAGACAATCACACACAAGAACACAAGATATAAGGTGGAAACCCAATGTGGGTGAAAACCACCTGCTGCAATATGTCTCTATATTTTCAATTAGAAACTTCTTTTTACAATGATTCTGTACTAGTGCAGTCTTTTACCAGTATGCAGGCTGCTACCTGCAGAGAGCTACAACCCTCTCTCATTTTCCAGCTTCTCCTGGAAGGGAGCTACAACCCCCTTAGTTCTTGTACTTGTTGAGATACTAGTACGCAGGCTGCTACATGCAGAACACTACAACCTTCTCTTCACTCCAGGGACCACGTTTCATAAATTTTCAGAATGGATCCACAAATAACATCAATCAAACATTAAGAATTTCTGCATCAACCAATCACCTTTTCACCAATCAAAACTGAATCAAAATAAACACTTCTCTGACGACTGTAACCAGATCATAATAACAGTAATCACACCCCACTTTTGAACCCAGAACACTGTAGTAATAAACAGAAGTAGCTAGAACATAAATCAAGAGATGTACGCTACTTCAATATTCAGAAACTTGCATGCATACGCTTCTGTGTCAATACCGACCTGCGTATACACGACTTTCCCTTATAAGAACAACGTGTATACGTGCCTTCGCTTCATGGAACCTGCATACAGATATATAAATTCATTCTTTCAAACATTTAGATATTAGTTAACCCAGATTATCAAATTTATAGATCAAGCGTGTGCCACATATCACAGATCAAAATCATATAGAGATACCACTATTCCAGCCTTAACATTTTGACCCATCAATAGAACTTATCCTTCTCCTTGCGCTCAGGTTCCTTCTTCATTTAGATCTAAATCTGCACCATAACCCAATCACAATATTCCAGATCTAGCACTTTATCAGATATTCAATGATTCAGAAGATGCCTTGCCAAATGATCTCCTTCCTCTTTTATAGCCTTAGGCCTTTCACAATACCACAGACCAAAAACCATAACAATTCAATACCATGGACCCAATACTTGGGATCAACACTTATGACGAGATATCATGGCCCAAAACCATAGGTTCAAATACCAAGGACTAAATACCACGGACCAAAACCATAGGATCAAAAACTGTCGGATTAATACCATGAAACAACCATAAGATTTCCCATGTGCGTGCGCTTTTCTCTGCATGAAAGTGCATGAACTTTTCTCTGCATGAAAGTTCGTGAACTTTTCTCTGCATGAAAGGAACTTTTCTTTGCATGAAAGTTTGTGAACTTTTCTCTGCATGGAAGTGCGTGAACTTTTCTCTGCATGAAAGGAACTTTTCTCTGCATGAAAGTGCGTGAACTTTGATGCACTATAATTTATCATCTGGGATGAGTGGGTTGCCATCAAGTACAACATATGTATCATAATGCCAACATAAGCTCCTCCTGAGCATATGCAGAGTCTGCAAAAAAAATATTTTTCAAAAGAATAACATGACTCTATAACTCGACTAAGTGAGTATGACCTTTCTATCACCAATGACTCATACATACATCAATCTCCCAACTATTATCACTTAGAATTTTTCCCTAGAAGTTTTCAGAAGAAGGAAAAGACCGAAGTAACCACAAACCAATATTTTAAGTATAGGCTCTAGCCAACCTATGACTCAGAGAGGGCTCTCTCTATATGATTTAGTTTTGTTTGTTGGGATTTTAGGCTAGTTCTTAAAGTTCAGGGGGTTTTGATTTGTATTGAAGGTTGGATGGTGGAATCCTTAAAACAGATGGATAGAATGATGTCTCTAGACCATTGGGCTATGGAGTCAAAGAAGGGTAGCAGAACTGGAATTAACTCACTAAATGGAGTGTTCAAAGGACAAGCTAACAGAGTAAAGTGCAGGTCTTTGGGCCAGATGCATGAAATGATCTTAACCAGGGTGAGAGAGCACTTAAGAATTCTCAGACCGGGATTAAAATAAGGAACAAAGGATAATCATGAACAAAGGGAAACTAAGAATCCTTTGCTATAGATTACAGGGAGACTACCTAAACTAAGGAGCAATCAATAATTCCTTAACTTAGTTAATTAGTAGAAAACATTAAAATGCATAATAGTTAAAACAGAGTGCAATGAAGCAAATTTTGAGATATCATTCCATATTATAGCATTCAGATTTCACATACATTAAATATTGTGGACAAATTTTAAAGAAAAATAACAACACAAGAGAAAATACTTGTCTGCACTTCGCTCTACACATGAATCCAGTGAAATGTCCTGTCTTTATTCATTAATACAGCCTGCTGGTCCAAACAGTGATACAATAGCTCACAGTCTTTGATCAAAAAGTTCAATAGGAATGTCTAAGAATCCACCCTACATACTTCGAATTGTGAAATATTTATACAAAAAATTATTACAAAATATCTCAAACTAACTTGAGATTTAATCTAGGAAATACAAATATCTTATTACAAGAAGATAGAGATGGCTATTGAATTGTTTCATGCTGTCCATTTTATTGTGGTACTGATGGCTTTTATGGTTGGATATGTAGTGTTTTATGCTGGCTTGCAGTTGTGGTCTTTCACAGTGGAATATTCTTCAACTTTGATCTTTCACCTGATACTCTTTGACCCTAATACTCTTTGACCATGTTGTCATGTTTTCATCTGTTTTACCTGCATGTTCTATTTTTAACTGTGCAGTAACTTTTTGTTGTAAATTTCTCATAGTAAATTAGTCCTTGTCTCCCACCATTCTGCATCAGGTAATTTTACATTCATCACCCTCTTATATATCTCATCAGCTTCGGTATACTTGGCAAAATTGAGCTTAGTGATGAATAAGTGTTTCATCTCATGCTGGAGAAAAAACAAGTTCTTGAAAGTGTTATACAAAATTTTGCCTGTTGGCAGTGCTTTTATAGATGAAGTGCTAGCTTGTTCTTTAGCAAATTTCCTGAGTCTATTATCATAGTCCAGTTGTGTCATGAGTTTTTCATTAATGACCAATGGACTAGGCAATCCTTTCTCCCTCAAAATTTGGAATTTTTCCATGAATCTATCAATGGCCACCTGCATGTTATGGCACTTTTCTTCTAAGTTCAGCATCAGGTTTCTCTTAGAAAGGGCCTTCCTTATTTCCAAAATGGTTTTAGTCTTGTCTTCTATATTGAGCTCCTGAAGCTCATATCTGTTTTTGTTTTTGAGGAAGTGGATGAGTCTATTGGCATCCTCAAGCATATCACCCAATTCCTCATTAACTTTTTGAATAGCTATTGTAGTTATCTTTATTACTTCTATTTGCTCAAAAATAACTTGAATAGATGGCCAAATATCCTTGACGGAATCAATGATATTGGCCCATAACAGTTCCTTGGCCTATCCAAGGGGTTTCTCTATTGTTAGGTCCTTTTCCAAGGCTTTGACCCTTTCACTCATCCTTTTGGCCTTATGAGTTTCTTATTTTTGCATAATTTTGGCAAGTTTGTAATCAATTTCTAAACTTTCCACCTTTTCTCTTAGTCTGTTCATTTAAGTGGCTTGGATGGACATTTCATTCATGGCTTTGACTAATTTTTCTGCATCCTCTCCTGGTGTACCTACTGCTACTATAGACTCTGTTGTAACTGGAAATGTTGTGACAGGTGGAGCTGTTGGTGCAAGTGAACTTGCCAGTGTAGAAGGGACTGCTATAGATACAATAGGGATGACGTTTGTAGAAGTTGATGCAATGTCAGATTGTTTCAATTGGATCAAGTTATCCAATTCTTTCTCTGTCTCCCTAAGTTGATCATTGAGTTTTAAGACTAAGTCCATCAACTCTTCATGTTTGGTTTGGTTCTCTATGACTTCAATTGTTTGAGGATGTTGCAACTGAGGTATCTTCAATTGCTTCTTCAATGCAGCAATATCATCGTTCTACTTCTTTATCATCTGCTCAGTAGCTTTTATATCTTTGGGATCATGTCCCAACTCAATAACCAAGTCTTCTAATGACTTAATCCTTGTATCTTTGGCTTGTGAGGAGGCCTTCTCCAATTGAAATTGTGTTGAGATGTTGTTCAATGAGTTTTGTAGCTGATGGGCAGCTATGGCTTTACCTGTAAGGGTGAAGTATATCATTTCTCCAGCCTATTTATGCAATTCTATTTGGTCTATGGGATGATAATCCCTTTCCAACACTTCAAAGTCAACCCTCTTGAAATCTAATGTTGTTTTGGGCTGATGTGATGTAGGTTTGATAAAGGACATCTACAGCTTTCCCTCCTTGATGTCAAAAGCTGACATTAGCCTTGTTTGATTTGTGGGAGTAAGCTTTAAGTATTGAGCATATGTTTGGGCTTTAAGCCTCTCATTTCTCATTTTGATTTCCGTATACCTATCCTTTATGTCCTGGTCTTTGTCAGCGGGCCTACTGAAGGAAGACACTTGCACACTAAGCTATCTTTCCAACATCTGATTTTGTGATGTGGAAGGCCCTTGTATGTCTTCAGATGGAGTTGTGGGCCTGCTTCTGTCTACCTCTGTGTTGATAACCTGTACTGATCCTTCTGTATATTCCTATTCAGAGGCCAGATTGAGCCTTTGCCTCTTGTTGTGACTTGTTTCCTGCTGCAAATTGGAGGTGTCCATTCCTGAAGTGGAAGTTCCCTCTTCGTTTCTTTTTGGATTTTTCTCCTCATTCTGAGGAGTCTGTGTGAGTGGATGGGTGTTGATGGCTCTTTCTTTCTCTTTTGGTACCTGCAGAAAAGAGTTCTCATCAAGCTTCTTTTCCAAATCAATTAGAGCATTTTCTACATCTACCCTTATGTTTCCACTATCTACTAAGGTATTTTCCACCCACTCTATCTGATTGGCATATGCCTCTATTTCTGGTATGGGGTGGTGGATAAAAGGTCCTAGCTTGACCTTTTTTATTTTTCTTGGTAAGGAATTATAAAGGGTCATATCTCCATACAAAACTCCTTTGCAATTTTAGGCTTTGTAGGATTAGATTTGCCTCTTTCCTTGCCTCTCTGGAATTGCATATGAAGGGACCTAACTGGTCTTTGATTTTGAAATTGGCCTTCTTCTTGGCATTGAAAAAGTTGACCTCATCTGCATTGATGATTTGTCTATAATAATCTAAGGAAAACAACCTCATGGGGAGGTATCTTGGAAACTTATATGGTGCAAGAAGGCAACCATATATTTTGATTTTTGTGTGGTTTTGGTAAAGGTACCAATCTCCCACTTTGATTTGCTTGGAAAGATGAAGGACTCTTTTTATCTCTGGACTTATCCTAGGTGGAGGACTTCCAGTGAGCATAGTCATGATTGGATACACAAAAGAATATATGAAGTCAGAGTATGTATATGGTGATCCAAACTCATGGAAAAGTGGGGTCCAAAAAATGATAGATCTGGGCTGGCCCTTGGTGTCAAACTTCTAGAGAGTGAAAGGAAACTTATCCGACTGATAATACAAAAATAGATGGTACAATACAGAAGAGTATTTGAATACTCTCTCATTATCCATTCGTGTGAACTACTCATGCATTCTATCAGCTATGAAACTCGCAAAGTCATATATGGTTGCAGAAGGCTTCCCTAGGGTCCAAATGGACATGAAGGCAAGAATAAGTTCATCAATATATTCACTGGTAGAGTAACCCAAAACATAGGATATCATGGTTATAATGTTCTGGCCCCATTTAGAGAAAATAGTTGCTACATATGGAGGGGGATCCTTAGGGATGTGTTTTTCCTCTCTAATGAAGGTTTGGAACAACTAGGCCAATCTTGATGGGATTAGCTTGGGATATTGGTCCAACAGGTCTCCAATTGAGAGTGGGGTTAGGTTTGGCCCTGGTTGGAACTGCAGTGTTTCATTAATGGACTCGGTTGTGATAGTGAATAGAACCTTTCGGTCATGAGACATTATGTCTCTATGGCTGGGGACGTAGCATGCATAGGACATATGAACAATTTCTGGAAATATATGGACTTGGGGGAACTGGGATCTGGGTAAATTGGACTCCCAGAGGCCAATATCATCTGTATGGTTCATGTATCTATCTTGGCTTAAGCAATGAATTTTAAGCAGGAGCTCTATTGCAATTGGGTCTTTGATTTGGAAATACCTGTCAGCTAGGGGAAGGTGGTCCAGGTCTAAGTGTGGAGTGATAATGGGTCTAACATCCATAGAGACAGGAGCAGCCATAATTCAATTCTTGTGGATTTGAATTATGCTCTGTGGGGTTTTATCAATGGTTCTGGGGTTTTTTAGAGGGTTTAGGTGAGCAGTTTATAAAATTGGCAGTATTCTTACTTCAATTTTCAACCTTAAAACACTGCACACGCTAAAGTTTTTGAAATTTGCAGGGGTAAGAGGTAATTCATGTTGAAATACCTAGAATATGGTGAATTGGTTCTAAAAATGGTGTTTCACGGTAGCTACAGTGGTTGGCGTGGTCTTGGTATGGACTGAAAGGTCAACTTGGTTGTCTGCAGCGTCTTCTAGAGTGGTCTTGAAATTCTGGTGGTAAATTTGGTGTTCATAGGGTTTGCAATGGTTCACAGATTTTACACAGAGAATGCGTGGAAAAAGGGTGAAAGAGGGCTTTGCGGCCTTTTATAGAGAAAATGATTAATTATGGTAGGTTCGCTTTCGGATAAATAATTGACGGTTTTTTTGTTAAATGGGGGAAGCGGTTTTGGAGGGCCATCGCACCGCTTTTGTGGCACAGGTGGTATTCAGGAGGGGTCACCCAATGTGATATAGAATTTGACATGTAGCATCCGCGGTGTCAGGGAAAACCACTTTATCAGGTGGTTATCGTTCGGCCATCGGGCGCAGCCAATAGGGCTATGCCTCGTTGGATGGGGGGGGTGATGATAAACAGTAGTCGGACAGAAAAGTTGCGCAGGGGGAAATCATGGGAGTTGATGGGGGGCCCATGGATTTAATCACGGTGATTTGGGATTAGTTTGGGGATAACTCAGAAGTTTAAAATGATTGGGTCGGGCTAAATGAGGGATTAGGGAGTCGGGTGAGCTTAACACCATGATTAACTTAAGTTTACCAGGATTAGGTAGACTAAGTAAGGTTATATGAGGATATGGGTGATTTATATAGTTTTTATGAAAACTAAGGGTCGGGGGTACTTTATATACGGAATTAATTTAATACCGGATAATGGGGATTTTGGAGAATTTATGTAATAATATTAGAAATTAATATGAAATTGCAATGGCGGAATGGGTTTTTCCTTAGTACAAGTGTAAATTAAACATTTGCGCACTCAGCTTTATACTTAGGAAAAAGGATTTTTTGTGGGTTTTTTGTATGAAAAGGGTTTTACATGGGGGTTCCCACTTTTCCTAGGTAAATGATGTCAACCATAGGAAAGTGTGATTTTATTAGGGAAATGAGGGGAAATGAAGGGAGATGAATTTTTATGAAGGGAGTTCTAGTACTTGTGCATATAAGTCATCAAGTCAAGGGTCTAATCCCTCCAAAAGTCGGAGAAATGCTCTGAGCCCCTTTGACTTGTAAGATTTGAGCACTAGAACTTGTTTATGGGAAATTAGTAAAATAAAGGGGTGAAATGAATGAGGGGATATTAAATAAACCATATTGTGAACCATTGTCTTCGCTTTTTTTACTGCTTATGCATATTTGAAGGATGCATTTAAAGCAATGACGTAAGTGGTTTTGTGTAATCATATGATATTTCTGCAACCTTTCTACTACTTACCCGTTTACTCATCCTACTATTTTTTCTTCATTTTATTTGAGTGCATTTAGGCTAGCAAACCCTTATCAATATTTTTCATTTCTTTACATAGTAAACTATCTAATTCTAACCTTATATCATCTAAGGGCTCAGATTAAACTGATGAGCTCCTTTTATTTACTCTACCTATCTAATGATCTGCCAAGATTACACTATTTGGTCAGATTTTATTCTCTAACTATAAATATAAAATTTAAAACATGAAATAGCCAAGTTTAAACATTTTTACTATCATGGATTGTGGCATGAGTAAAAAGCTACACACAATCATTTATTATGCATAAAAAGTAAATAGTAGTGGCATTTTTGACTTGCTCACTTTCATGGTCTCTTTTTTGTCTTTTGGGGTTCATACATTTCATTTTATTGACCTTTTCTTATTCTTTTTTTCCTCTGATTATTATTTTAGGACATACCCTCTTTACATTTTTTAATTTTTTAATATGGAAAACATTTGCAGAAAGCAAAGGTATGTACAATATTACAAGGCTTCACCTTAGTCATTCAAAATTATGACTCCTATTGGTATAGGAACCTAACACCAGCCAAGTGGGGATACACCAAATTTGACTCATCCACCCAACCAAGTGGGGATACACCAAATTTGACTCATCCACCCAACCAAGTGGGGATACACCAATTGTTTATACATAACAGAAATACAATAAATATTACATCATCCAACCCATGCAAAGTGGGGATACAAATTACATCATTTGTCCAATAGGACTTATTCAAATGTATGAGAAGTCATTTCACACCCTAGACTTTTACATGACTTAAGCAACAAATGGTATAAATATATGAAGCTATAGCTGGACTCAACAACCATAATGCCAACAATGCAAAATGCGAGTGAAGGCTAATGCTCCCCCTGAACCTGTGTTACTGGTTTTCCGGTCAAAAAAAAACATATACACTTCTTTAGCCACCGAAACCTGCGAGTATACACGACTATACTTCATGAAACATGCGTATAATAACCTTCTTCTAAAAAAATGGATTTTAACAGTAACATGATGCAACAACTACTCCCAGCTTTTGTATGAGATATTCAAATGTTTCTCTAGGTAGTGGTTTAGTGAATATATCAGCAACCTGTTCCTTGGAGGGAACATACTCCAATTTGACCTTTTGTTCAAGCACTTGTTCTCGTAGAAAATGGTACTTTATGAGTATGTGCTTGGTCTTGGAGTGCATGACTGGATTCTTTGAAATACTGATGGCACTTGTATTATCACATAGAATGGAGATAGGTGGAGTACATGTGATCTAAATGTCTTGCAAAGTTTGCATCATCCAAATTAGTTGTGTGCAGCAAGACACAGTAAACACATATTCTACTTCAGCTGTAGATAAAGCAATTGAACTTTGTTTCTTGTTGAACCAAAACACTAACCTGGAACCCATATAGAATGCACCACCACTAGTGCTTTTTTTATCATCAACACTTCCTGCCCAATCTACATCTGTATATGCATGAAGAGTAAGATCTGCATCTCTAGGATACCATAGTCAAAAGCCCTAAGTTCCTTGAAGATATTTGAAAATTATTTTAACTGCCTGAAGGTGTGATTCCTTTGGATTTTCTTGGAATCTTCCAACTATTTCTACTGCATGCATGATGTCAGGTTGGGTACCTGTTAGATAAAGCAGACTGCCAATCATGGATCTGTAAGTTGGTTGATGTACTGTTGTTGATTCATCATTTGAGCTAAGACTATATCCTGTTACCATTGGGTACATACAGGTTTAGAATCTTCCATTCCGTACCTTTTCAATATCTATTTGAGATATCTGATTTGTGAAAGAAAAATACCATCTTTAGTTTGTTGAACTTGTAGACCAAGAAAATAGGTAAGTTCACCAAGCAAGGACATTTCAAATTTTTGTTGCATTACTGAAGCAAAATTTTGACTCATGGATTCTTCATTGCAACCAAAAATGATATCATCAACATAAAAAATAATAATTAGCAATTTATCAGTTTCAATCTTTGTATATAGATTGTTATCTGCAGAACCTTTTGTAAAACCTTGTTGGTGTAGATATTTGTCAAGGTGGTAATACTAGGGCCTTGGAGCCTGTTTTAGACCATAGAGAGCATTTTTGAGTCTGTATACAGGTTTTGCATCAAATCCAAGAATGAATCCTTCTGGTTGTTCAATATAAACTTCTTCTTCTAAATCTCCACTAAGGAACACTGATTTTACATCCATTTGGTATACTTTGAATTTCAGAAAGCTGGAAATAGCAAAGAACATCCTTATGGCTTCAAGTCTATTGGGTTGTGTTATATTCTTTCCACGAATAACCTATGTAGTGAACCGGGGGGTTAGAGGGGGGCCGGA
>APFE031649106.1:0-13939 GCA_000404065.3 Pinus taeda | reverse complement strand
CCACCGAGAAGGTATGATGATTATGTCACTTCTGTTGCATTTACTGCTAATGACAATGAACCTATGTGCTATCAGGAAGCAATAGAAGGTTCGAAAAGTGATAAGTGGAAAGCAGCCATGAAGGACGAAATGATGGCCTTGAGTAAGAACGACACATGGGATCTGGTTGAGCTTCCAAAAGGCAGGAAAACTGTGGGGTGTAAATGTGTCTTCAAGTTGAAACGGGGTGTGAATGATACGAAAGACAAGTTCAAAGCGCGACTGGTTGCAAAAGGGTTTTCTCAGAAAGCCGGTATTGACTTTCATGAGATTTTTTCACCAGTGGTTAAAATTGTTTCAATTAGAATTGTGTTAGCATTAGTGGCTTTGCTTGATTTAGAGTTGCAGCAATTAGATGTTAAGACTGCATTTCTACATGGAGACTTAGATGAGGAAATATATATGGAACAACTGGAAGGGTTTGTTCATCATCGCAATGATAAATTTGTGTGCAGGCTCAAGAAGTCTTTATATGGCCTGAAGCAGTCGCCTCGGCAGTGGTATAAGAAGTTTGATTCTTTCATGTTGAGTCAGAAATATGTTAGAAGTGAATATGATCATTGTGTTTATTTTAAACAGTTAAATAATGGCATATTCATTATCTTGGTATTGTATATTGACGATATGCTTTTAGCAAGCAAAAGCATAGAAGAAATCAACAGGTTGAAGGCTCAGATGGCAAGGACATTTGATATGAAAGATCTAGGAGCAGCAAGACAGTTTTTGGGCATGGAGATTTTCAGAGACAGGAGCAATGGTAAGCTATAGCTATCACAACAAAAGTATATTGAGAAAATACTTTTTGAGGTTTGGTATGAATAACATGAAGCCTGTGTCAGTCCCTTTAGCTTCCCATTTTAAGCTTTCTTCGAGTTTATGTCCTAATACAGATGAAGAAAAGGATTATATGTCTCGAATTCCATATCCCAATGTAGTAGGATGTTTAATGTATGCGATGGTTTGTACTCGACAAGATATTTCACATGCAGTTGGGGTTGTCAGCAGGTACATGGCAAATCCGGGTAAAGAACACTGGTCAACAGTGAAATGGGTGCTTCGGTACTTGAGAGGCACAAGTACTTATTGTATTTCTTACAATAAGAGTAGTGAATTTGTTTGCGGATATGTTGATTCTGATTTTGCAGGTGATTTGGATAAGAGAAGGTCAACTTCAGGGTACGTATTTACTCTTGCAGGTGGAGCTATCAGCTGGATGTCAAAGCTACATGACATTGTTACTTTATCCACTACTGAAGCAGAATACATTGCTGCTTCTCATGCTTGCAAAGAAGCGATTTGGTTGAAAGGTTTGTTTGGTGAATTTGGTAGGTTGCAGGACAGCATCAAGTTATTTTGTGAGAGTCAAAGTGCAATACATTTGGCTAAGAATCCGGCCTATCATAGTAAATCAAAGCATATACCGATCAACTATCATTTTGTAAGACAGGTTATCACCGAAAGGGGAGTCTCTCTTGAAAAGGTGCATACAAAGGAGAATTGTGCAGACATGTTCACGAAACCACTTTTGTTAGAGAAGCTACGCTGGTGTTTGGCTTCTCTTGGCTTGCAGAAAAGATAAAATAATAATAACAGGGCATCAGGCTAATTGTTTTCAAGGTGGAGATTGTCGAGATTTTCTGTTTTGCATAAGATAGGAAAAACCTCAGTAGATGACAACAATAGGAATCAGTTCCTAGATTAGATCCAGTTTGTTGGGAGGGAGTTAATGCATCCTAAATTTGAGTTGAGAGGATTTATGAGGCAGTTAGATTCTCTTTGCTATATAACAGGCAACCATTCGGATTGTTTGCCATGAGGGTGAGAGTTTGTGAGAATTTATGTTTGTAATCTCCTGTTTGATTAATAAAATTGCCGATGCCTATGTTTGGTGGACGTAGCCCAGATTGGTTGGGTGAACCACGTTAATTGCTGTGTCTTATGTGCTTATTTATTTGCTGAGTATTTTTTGTTTAATTACTGTGCATCTGATCTCCAACAGTTCTGGTGAGATTTTGACCATTTAAACTTTGTAGCAAAACTCAAGTGTGACCTTAATAAGATTAATGAATAATTTTAACCATTTAAATAACCCTGAATATCTATTTTTCAAATCAAAAAATAAACCTACCATCATCTCAAAAATCACCCAACTTAATAAATCATATATATAATATCAATATAATAAAAAATTCTAAGGTAATTAAAAAATCCGTTTTAATTTCATAAGCAAGGTCCTTCATTCGACATCTCGTCCCGGAGGGACATTTGGAATCCGAACCCTCCATGTACCACCAGCAAGGGTAGGGTCTTTCCAAGTGTGGCCCATCCTTCCCTTTCTTGGCACTCCTCTAACATCCAAAATTACATTACACGCACTACTAATTTTTTAATAACATTTCACTAGGAATGGAGGTTTACTTTTCGCAAAGCATCAGTTCGTTGGAATTTTTTTAATAAATTTTGAATCGATTCGAGTGTTTTTCGAACCATATGAGTTATGGCTTTGCAATTGATACCATCGTTTGCTTATGTTTATCTATTTGGGTAGTGTAGAGTGGGAGAAATGAAAAAAAATGTATTTTGTTGGGAAGAGTGAAGGTATTTGGAAGCGATAAGAGGTTAATATTGGGAATTTTTATTGGTTTGGTTTGTTTTGGTTTTATATTAGAAAATATAGTAAAGTGAGAGTTGAGGGATTTTATATGTCCCCTCTTGTATAGTGTGTGTCTTATTTCTCTTTCGCATAATGTGTGCCTTATAACATTATGCCTTATTTTATAGCGGTCTTTCGACAACCATAATATAGTGGTCCTTCAACAACCATAATATCATTCATCAAATATTTGGTAAAAGAATCTATAAGCTTATCTACATACATTGAGCATTTATATTAATTTTATAATTGAGCAAAGTAAAATCAAGTTTTTGTACAATTCTTAAATTGAGTTCTTGTTAAATGTTAATGCCCTTTTTAACCATTAACATAGTACACATTATATAAGTTTATAATCTCTATAAATGTTGAATTTCCCTCTCTTCATATCATACTAGTCTAACTGATGGACTGTTCGCTGGCAATATATAATATGTGCACAACAATTTAAATACACACAAAAATTCTCCACGAACCAGGCTCTCATAAAACTAATAGACAGTGCGTGTAGCAATTAAAATGATAAACCCAGCCCTGAAACTTAATTCCGGTGCGCGCGGCCAGCAACTTATATGCACAGATCCAAATTCACAGTTTCAAGGAATTTAAGGGGCTGGACTTTTATAAAATCAATTCAACTCAATTAATTGAGAATTTCGCTGTCCATACAAACAAGGTTCAACGATTTATATGCAGTTCACTGTTGTATTCCATGACTATACACAGCCTCTAATCCTTGAAGGATACACATTCCCAACTGTTTAATAGTGCAGTCTTCATTTAATGGCGCAACTCTTCCTTTTCATACGATAGCGCCCACTTTAATATCCCTTTGTAATCTTTATTCAACGCACAGACAGCAACCAATCCTTGAAATCCTTACTAAATCGTGGAAATGGTAGATTTCTCAACTGTACAACGATTTTTTTTTTTAATATATCCAATCAACCGACCATAATAAATAAAGCAACAAACAGTTCTGTCGCAGACAGCTAGCAACCAATCTCACAAAAACAAGGTCGCGCTCTTTTCATTGACAGCCAACCTCAACGGATCTCTTACCTCTGTATTTGATTAATAAGAATCATGAACAACCACGCTTATGCAGCGTATATGGATTTATACGTTCTTTAGCTGGAAATTACACTGAGATTTAAACATATCTGTCGCCAAGAAATTTCACTACACAAGTAATTCTATTTCATGTAAACCAATCACGTCAATATTAAAAACTGTGGAACATTTCAACATTACAGCGATTTTAAAACACCAGTACACCACATACAATTGTTCGTTACATGAGAGAGAGTTCATTGAAACAACACTGGCCTCGCCTCCTCTCTCCCAGCATGGCGGCCAGTTTCTCTTTTTATTCATAATGAGTCACTTTATTTAGTACAAACGCAACCTTTTATATAGTAAATTAAGGATTTTACAGTTTGTCTATCTTGTGAAAGATAACAAGTTTTATTCATCCCTCTTATCCTACTTTTTAAAGAAAAGATAACATGTTTTATATTTTTTTTCCTATTTTAGCTAGAAAAACATAGAGACTGTAGGCTTTTTCTTTCGGAGTCGCATGCTCCTGCATCAGACTCCCAAGGTTGAAAATGATCATGATCTCCTGATCATGCATTTTAGTCTTTATTTTTTCCTTCCAAGATCCCACACTTTGTTCTGCAACCGTCCATATGCTTTATTCCTTTGCTGTCGCTGCATTTCTGTTGTCCTTTACTCCATTTTCTTCTTCCTGTCAATCAGGTTCAAGTTCTGATTGATCTTTCTTGCTGCCATTTCTATTTTCCTCCATTTGGATTGTTGCATCATCAGCTGCCATATTTCTTCAATTTCTATGTCTATCTTACTATTTTTATTCCCAATTTCTGTTAATTCAGCTGCTACCATAGATGTTGCTGCTGCTGCTGCCATAGATGTTGCTGCCTCCCAAACTTCTTGTCCCTCTGCAACATACTTTAGCTCATCACCTGTAAACACAATAAAATTTTTAGCACTAAAATCACAAGACCCACTGGTCTCATTTGTCGATTCAGTCACCAAATTCTTTTTCTGCAGCTCCAAGTCTTTTTTAGGACTCAAAAAATTTTCAGTCGCTTTCTCCTCAGCTTTCTTTGGCAATATTTCAGCATGTTGATTTGTATTCACCATGAGACTGTCAGCTAGTCTCGCCTTCTTACCCCCTTTTGCTTCATGACTGTCCTTCATGAAAACTTCCCTGCCTTGTTTTCTCAACAAATTAACCTGTGCATGAGTTCTTTGTCTCTCCAGTTCTCTTCTCTGAAGATCTAGTTTCCTGTATAACTCAATAACTTCATTAGGAGTAGATTTTGGAAACTTCACATAACCTTTTATACCTTCAACAACTCTTGACCAATCTTCAGCTGGTCCCTCTTTCTCTGCATCAACATTTTGATTAGATTCCTTCTTTATGACAATATCAGCCAATTGGCTTTCACCTGCAAACATACACAAATTGTGAGATTTAAAACCATGTGACTCTTTGGTCTTACTTGAAGGTTCAGTCTTCAAGTCTTCATCTTCACTATCTCCCAGAAATTCTCCTTGTTCCATTTCAACTTCCTCTTGACTCATCTTCTTGCCATTTACCTTGGCATCCTCTTTCTTATGTCCTCTACTGTGGCTTTTTCCTGAACCTATGTTATGACTACTAGTAGTCATCCTTTGCAACAAGCCTCTGTAACAGCTAGTCCTCCTAGCTGCAATCTTACCTCACTAAGCTCTCCTTACTTAGTCTTTTGGTAAGCATGGGACCTCCGTTTGGAACCTCTTCCTGAGCAACACCTTTGCTCCCTCTAGGCTTCTGCAATCTCCCACTCTCTCCTGAGAACACTTCAGTTGTCCTCTCTATCCAATTACTTATTGGATTCTTCAGGTTCACTGCCACTCCTCTGCAACCATAAACTTCAATTGATAAATTTCAAATCAAAATTCATCTAAGCTTTAAGATCTTGCAGGATCTTTTCTGCCATCCTGTTCACTTGCATTTGTGTATGTTGCATATCAGATTTAAAATCTGATCTTCATCATTCATCACACATTCAAAAATACATTTCAGTTCAACAACTGTACAAAAAAACAAACTTCTTCAAGAAAACAATCCCGCTCTGATACCACTAATGATGGACTGTTCGCTGGCAATATATAATATGTGCACAACAATTTAAATACACACAAACATTCTCCACGAACCAAGCTCTCATAAAACTAATAGACAGTGCGTGCAACAATTAAAATGATAAACCCATAAAATGATAAGCCCAGCCCTGAAACTTAATTTCGGTGCGCGCGGCCAACAACTTATACGCACAGATCCAAATTCATAGTTTCAAGGAATTTACGGGACTGGACTGTTATAAAATCAATTCAACTCAATTAATTGAGAATTCCGCTGTCCATACAAACAAGGTTCAGCGATTTATATGCAGTTCACTATTGTATTCCACGACTATACACAGCCTCTAATCCTTGAAGGATACACATTCCCAACTGTTTAATAGCGCAGTCTTCATTTAATGGCGCAGCTCTTCCTTTTCATACGATAGCGCCCACTTTAATATCCCTTTGTAATCTTTATTCAAGGCATAGACAACAACCAATCCTTGAAATCCTTACTAAATCGTGGAAATGGCAGATTTCTCAACTGTACAGCGATTTTTTTTTTAAATATATCCAATCAACCGACCATAATAAATAAAGCAACAAACGGTTATGTCGTGGAAAACTAGCAACCAATCTCACAAAAACAGGGCCGCGCTCTTCTCATTGACAGCCAACCTCAGCGGATCTCTTACCTCTGTATTTGATTAATAAGAATCATGAACAGCCACGCTTATGCAGCGTATATGGATTTATACGTTCTTTAGCTGCAAATTACATTGAGATTTAAACATATCTGTCGCCAAGAAATTTCACTACACAAGTAATTCTATTTCATGTAAACCAATCACGTCAATATTAAAAACTGTGGAACATTTCAACATTACAGCGATTTTAAAACACCAGTACACCACATACAATTGTTTGTTACATGAGAGAGAGTTCATTGAAACAATACTGGCCTCGCCTCCTCTCTTCCAGCATGGCAGCCAGTTTCTCTTTTTATTCATAATGAGTCACTTTATTTAGTACAAAAGCAGCCTTTTATATAGTAAATTAAGGCTTTTACAGTTTGTCTATCTTGTGAAAGATAGCAAGTTTTATTCATCCCTCTTATCCTACTTTTTAAAGAAAAGATAGCATGTTTTATATTTTTTTTTTCCTATTTTAGCTAGAAAAACATAGAGACTGTAGGCTTTTTCTTTCAGAGTCGCATGCTTCTGCATCACTAACTCCATCTTAATCCTAGATATATGGAGAACTAAGAGAGATCATGATCCCTTGAGGTGTAAAGTATTCCTCATGTTTTTCACTTAAAAAATTGTTTTCACCTCAAGATAGATGTGTGGACATTTGATAACATTCTTAATGTAGAAAATATATTATAATAAGAATCAATCAAATTACTATTATTTAGAACCTTTTTTTGGAATTAGGTCAACACTTCAAATTCATTTTTGTTGCTATTTTGTATAATGTAGTGATCAGTTTGAATTTGTACACTTAAGGAAAAAATTATAATCAAACAAATTTTCATGTCTAATGCTTTTGGATATAATATCAACTAATATTAATATTATACTATCATGTAGCGATAGTGAGGGTAGTATTAGCCAAGGCAGCATTGCTTATTGTTTTATTCATCCAAAGAGGCACAAACTTATTAATATAAAAAGATAATGGAAAGATAACCTTAGAAGTGACCTAGGAATTAATCATAAATCAATATTTTATTGATATAAAATATCACATGCACTTGCATTTAGAGAGAGTTAGGTCCTCCTAAATTTATTGTTCATCATGGTCAATGGATAAATCGGTATTTGCATAAATCCATAAATATACAAATGTGTTGTCTATGGAGAGAGAGAGAGAGAGAGAGAGAGAGAGAGAGAGAGAGATTTGGTTTTTTTTCCAATTGTAATCAATTCAATATTTAATTTCATTTGGTTATGTAACATCCCCATTTCAATCCCCATGACTTCTAATGTGATTAGGCATATGTTAAATAGGATATTGAGCAAGTTTTGTTGGGACTACAAAGCCTCTATTGATGAATATTTGCAAGTTTTACATTCAAATTATTAACACAAGTATATCATTAGAGATGATGTTAAAGGAATGATAACATTTTGGGGGCTATGATTTCACAAGAGAATGGATAAAGGGTGTCCAAGGGGAATATTTGCATGCCTAAGTTAATTTATCATTATACCATATAAACTTCATTTGACTTATCAAATTTCAATCATTAAATGAATGCAAGATGTTGGTAGGTAAGATCATCTTGTGAATTTATGTGAAATAGGATGTTGAGCAAGTTTTGTTGGGACTACAAAACCTCTATTGATGAATATGGATGAGTGTTGAGTTATGTTAATTTTACGTTCAAATGACTAACGCAAGTATATCATTAGAGATGATGTTAAAGGAATGATGACATTTTGGGGGCTATGATTTCACAAGAGAATGGATAAAGGGTGTCCAAGGGGAATATTTTCATGCCTAAGTTAATTTATCATTATACCATATAAACTTCATTTGACTTATCAAATTTCAATCATTAAATGAATGCAAGATGTTGGTAGGTAAGGTCATCTTGTGAATTTATGAAAGCATGGACCAAGTACAAACACTTCTTCAGAAATGTGAGAGTCAATTCATGATTGAAAGTAAAGAAAATTCAAGTCAGAGAGAGGGAATTTTTTTGAAGTATATTTTTGGACATTAAGGGGAGAGTTGGGAGTTGACAAAAGGGCACCAACCATACTACTTATGGAAAATAGGTTGGATGATATATATTTGAGCTAGGAAGTAGGATGGAATTATTAGGAGTGAATTTTTGTTGATAAATCACACAAGAGACTATGGGTAGGATGTTGTGAGAAATACTAACTATAGCTATTGTGATCATTGTAAATTACATTTGAGATTCTTGTAGTCCCTAATTTGTTAATTTTTCTTAGGGCTATATTGTTCTTTGCTTTGATAATTTCATTTCAACATTTTCATATTAAATTCACCCAATAAGTCCTATAATGTGGTCCAACATTTAGATGGGGAGTTTTGGTCCCCACAGGTGAAGTGGTCCAATCTTGGGAAAGGATATATATGCCCAAGAGTTGTTCTGAGCATGAGACAACTTGATTCATATAATGATTTCTCCAAACATAACACTTGACCAAATCAATATTATTAGCCTTACACAAATCAATAGTGTGGAATCAAATATACTAAGTTAGCTTATCAAGTCTTAAATGCCAAATCAAAATCATAGATTTTCTGCCAATATTGCTGTGAAAAATTGTTCATACTAAATGTCACGTGGAGCTCATGTCCAAATACCAAGTTAGAACAACTTTTTATTTACCAAGAATTGTCCAATCAAACTTTATCAAGCCATCCTAATGATCATAGTATGAATCATTTATGTCACTAAATATGAATGGATACATTAGGGACAAGTCATATAAGTTTCATGCATATACCAAGAATGCGTCATACAAGTTCCATCCATTCATCATGAGATTACTTCATACTAAATCACAATTGTTTATACTTCAATGAATGTGCCAAAGACAATGAGGGTAATAAAAAATCATACCAATATTAGTCACTAAAAGTTACTATGATCGCATAGTACTTTCATCAAGGAAAATCATTAGATATCAAGTCAAAACCTCAATTTTTTATCACAATGAGTTCAATCAGTCCATAACCCAAAAACATATGAAGCATCATGCCAATATTATAAAGCATATTTTTGAATTATCATGTATCATGTAAAAACTCCAAACATTGCTCAATTATACTAATCAACCAAATTTTGTCAAACCCTTGTGACTGTCATTAAATACTATCATACACTACATTCATTGGTTAAATCATAATGACATAATGATATGCATATTTCAGTCACCTACAAACACAATTTTAGTCAAAACATTCACATTCTCTATAGTAAGTCAAACATTCAAACTTCCATTATAGAACTTTCTGATGTCTGTTGCATATATGTAGGATTGTCATACTCTAGGTTCACTTCTGATTTCATGCATGACGTTTCATATTTTGTGACCTACAGGCACAACCGCACCCATTGACCTTCTTCTATGTAGTTGGAGGCGTATAACCTCACTCATAATCTTGCTTCTGTGTGGTTAGGGTTTAGACTAATAAAAACATTCTCTTCATAAATTAGGACTAGATGTAAACCAACAACATCAGATATTTGTCTATTTATCTCAAAAAACTTCAACAATAAAGAATATTCTATACATATAATGCAAATGATAATAGGTGTAGGGATCTTATGGAGAGTTTCTCCCTCTGAATAGGAAGCTAGTCATCATCATTCAAAGCATCAACCTATCTATCATAATATTGTAATGCATCAAAAAAATTGTTAGATAATGAAATCAAACTATATCAAGTTCTAATACATATATTCATCATGGAAATAACATGTTAGGATCGGCTTCTCCATCATCACATATGAACATGAGATCAAATTTTCATCAAGAGTTAAAGTCTTATGATCAGGGCAACATACAAGTGATTAATCATACTTCAAATATCATGAACATAATATCACTTACATAACTTATTCCATCAAATCAAGTCATCTAGATATTACCATATGACATAATCACTAAGTTTATCAAAATCTAATCAAGGTCAACAAGAAGATCGTGATATCAATCTTGTTGCTACACTTCTATCATCATGGATATCATGCTTGTCACAAACATTATCAATAGTATCAAGTTATCATATATAACAATCAATGTGAAAGCCTTCTTTATAGGATCAAGAAATATATCATGTCTAAAATGAAATATGCTTTCCAAATATCAAGAGCACCAATATATCAAAACTCAATGTTTCTAGGTTGCCTTGCTATGACATAATAAAATGTGAGATACTTGTCCAATACCAAGAACAACATGAATCAAACACACTTTCATATGCATGCATGAGCCATTTGTGAAGGATACATTCTCATCATACCTTAGGGCTTACATTTCCATCAATATTGGAGCTAAATCATTGAAACAACACGTCATATATACGTTGTAGTATTCAAATACCTGTGCATCTTATTATTGATATTAGCAGCAGGAGAAATGATCCAGATTTATACAAGAACGAAATAAAGTACAGAAATAACCATGAATACAGAGATGCAGCAGAAATAATGCTTCATTTCATTATTGTAAAATCCTGAAATATGCTTACAAACAGAAATGGAAATAAACTAGCTAGGGTGATGTTAGCTTATCTTTGAGAAGAGATGTGGTGACTACATACCTCCGAATTGTCTTACAATGAGGCTCGAAGGCCTATTTATTGTTGAGAAACAATGGAAAACCCTAAACATCCAAAAACTTAACCCTAGGAGATGAAACGCCAAACTGTGGGCCTCGTTTTGGGTAAATTGGTATATCAACTTCCCGAGGTCGTAACTTTGGCATACGATCTCCGTTTGATGCACACACTACCTCATTAGAAATATCTATCCGAGGACTACAACTTTGGGAAGAGAAACATTGGTCCATGAAACCATGTTGCTCCCAGTTTTCCCAAAAATGTCGTTTAGGGCCTCAAAACGGCTCTAAAAGTTTAGGACCTGAAAAACTACTAAAAATAGTAAATTATGCTACAATTAAGGAAACTGAAAAACTGAAAGAGACAGTTGTGGGGATCCAAGTGGGATAGGTGGGTGGCCACCAACATCCACCTGGATCAAGAAATTTGTCAACTTCCTTGTCATGTAGCTCTTCCCTTCTTATTGTAGCCATGCTTTCCCGCATCACAAATGATCCTCAAGAAGGATCCACTTATCACATCTCATCCAGAGGTTAGAAGTATCCAAATGTTCACATATACATGCAGGAAGTATAAGTAGTAATCAAATAAATGAACTCAAACATGAATAGAATCACAAAAAGGTAACATAAACCTAAAAGGTACTTATCTTTTAACACGAGCTCCATCTTGAATCAACCTTCAAGAGCCATGACTGTCCATCGACCATGTAACATTGTTTCCTTCAATACATTCATCATCATCATGAATAACCAAGGCCTAATAGAGATTATCCCTTCTAGGGCTTCATAAAATCTGTCACAAGTGCTTGAACATCTTCACATTGATCATTCTAGGGTTTCTAAATTGCATATCTCAATTCTTTTCCATAAACAAGGGTTTCTCCAAAAAACTATCATAATATCCATCAAATCCTAACAATTGAATTTCCTAGTGTTTCATTCAAACTCTAATATTCTTTTACGACTCCACAACTGTTAGGCAGACTAATCCTTCTTGCGAACTAGATGGATCTCCCTAGATTTCCAACAAAATCTAGTAACAAACATGAAAATAATAGTTACCTTTCCTTAGATTATGACTGATTGAAACAAGAAGTATGCAAAGAATCACTTATCGATTTAATGAAGTGCCTCTTAAAGTTCTTTCAGTACCTTCCATAGTCAGCTTCTCATCGATGCTTTAGAGGCCTTCCCAGTACTTTCCAGAACTTCTCTGTGATGTTCCAAAGGAGATCTGCATTGACAAAAGCACACAAAGGATAAAATAATATAGCATATAACATACATCATAAATTGAATTAATAACTAGTTATAAATTATGTGAGTGATCAAGGAATCTCACAAATAATATCAGAATAAACATGATTAGGAAAGAAAAATTTCATTATATTAAATTGAAAGGAGAGCAAACTTACAACCTAGTTTCCTTGACATCATAAGCCTCTTCCCATGATCTCCAACATTTTCCTTAGATGAAATTCCTTCTATCCCTATTTCTACAGCATAAGCCTACCTTCAGTGGTCCTCTCCAACCCTCTAGCCTGTGTTTGGTTTATAAGCCAAGAGAAGGAGTTTTGGTATCCTCTTCCAAAGGGATGAGATCCACAAATGGTGGGATAGGGGATCCACAAAGAGAGGGAATTAGCTCCATGATGAGAGGGATCAAGCTTGAGTAAGCATCAAATTGAAGTTGTTAGTTGGGAAATATTCAACCAACAAAGCTTCTAGTCTTTACTTTTTATTTTTTTACTTGCAATGACTCATGTGCACAGGCCATAATGTAAGACAAAGTGCACTTTTGTGCTGAGTTTAATGGTAAATTTTGCGTATGCGTAGAAACTAGCTAGGGATCTATGCAGGCAATCAAGAATAGGTTTTTGGGCCTTGTAATCAAAAAATTTCATTCTCTTTGGGATTGTTTAGGTTTTAGCCTTGCAAGAGAATTCTTTTGAACACTTTGATGGATAGCGAATAATCTAGAGTGATGGTCATTTGCCTAATGTGACAAAATAATGTGTAACAGATTGCTCCCTAAAGTGCAAAGTCAAAAAAGATGTTTGAGGACTGAAGCGCGTTATCATGCCAAGGTTCAGGTTAGAGACCATGGTTGGAGACCTAAAACAATCAATAAAATGTTACAATGCAATATATAATCATCATTGAAGTAGGTATTCCCATACTCAGAGAAAAAATATTTGAAAGAATAAGTACAAAAATACTTCTGAAGATCCATGTCAACAAAAGACATCATATGGATTCAACCATCAATGGATCTATGTTTACAATCATGAATATTTAATAATTGTTTCCACAGCCTGGATGGATGAAACTAGATCCAGGGTCTTGATCTCCATCTCTCGATCTGTTGTACAAATCTAACCATGTGAGTGAATGTCTCATAGTTGAAGATGGTAGAAACCACTTTATTGCTGGAGAGTGATGTGAACCGTTAACAAGTGTGAGAGAAACCACTAGTAATGACAATGGTTCTCAAGGTACTTCCAGTACAATCTATGAAGAGTCAAAAGATGTCTTGAAGTCAAACCTACCATTAACGCATGCATGATCCAAGGTATCGTACATCGGCGAAGCTGTACAATGCAAATTTGACTGGGTTGTTGGATTTTAACAGTGCATAATTCAACTTTAACATATACATATTAATATGTCAGGAATTAGTCTAAGAAATTTGAACGAAACAATTTCAGTGGGGAGGTCACTGAAATGTCAAAATTCTGATTTGATTTTCACAAAATGGAAATATATGTATACACCTTTTTAA
>APFE031649105.1:226230-236486 GCA_000404065.3 Pinus taeda | reverse complement strand
TGTAATGGTTCCTTTTTTGTTTCCTTAATACAAATAAGTCCATTCTTCTCAATGATTTATTGTTAATGAATTATTTTCATGTACTCCTTGGTCTATGTGATGAATATGCTTTGTTTTATGATGAATATTCAGGTGTTATGTAATCGTTTGCTTTGTTAGTGTATGCAGGTCTTAAAGTGAAGGAGGAGCTCATCTGGATCAGCAAGGCTGGACTGCTACAACAAGCGTTGGACCTAAGGTAAGATCGGAAAACACTTGGTTTCTCATAGAATAATGTGTGTTTAGAGAAGGATTGCTCTTGTTTGGTTTGTTTGTCACTAGAGAGTCTTAGACTCCTAGGGAGGTTAGGTTTGTCCGCAAAAATAACTCTTTCCGCATGAAAAGTGGCCTTCATGTTCTTTACCCTATGTTGAATTGTGAACCCATAGTGAAACTTCCTATTAAAGAATCAAATCTAGCCCAAGGGTGGCTAACTATAAGAAAACTGTAGTGTAATTGAGCCTATAGTGGGGTGGATAGTGCCTCTACCTTCTTTAATTTCTAATAAGCTTATGTAAACTAGATAAGTATGTGTGTGTGTGTGTGTGTGTGTGTGTACATATAGATATTGATATTGTTTTATGACTATTACTAAGATGGGTTATTGGATATGTTTGTAATGATAAGCTAAAATTTATGGTGAATTGTGTTTGGTTGCTACATATCCTTTTTCTCTTATTAAGGAATGTTGTAAGAAGAAGAAATCCTTAAAATATGTTGTGTTAATCACAGGATGCCATCTTTCTTCCTTACAAACAACACAAGTGCTCCCCAGGGTGACACACTGGGTCAAATGTACCTTTTATCAAGTAATTATTGCAATTGCATCTTCAACTATGTTAGTTTAGGAATGCTCATCTGATAGTGTGCCTTTGACACCGGGGTTTCTCGTGAGACCAACTCCATGGTAAAATCAATATTCCTTTTTGGGGGGGAGTCTAGGAATTTCCTCCAGAAATGCATCAACAAATTCCTAATGACTGGCATATTTTCTAGAGAAGTTGTCTTATCTTTAGTATTAGAGTATCCCACTTGCACAAGAAAAATTTGGCAACCCTTTCTAAGGCATTTCCCCAGCTAAGTAGTTGTAATCAGTCTGAACTTAATAGGCCTTTTGATTCCCTAAAGTTATTGTCTAACACCTCCCTCTTATAGGAAACTTATGGTCATATCCTTGCAGTTTACTAAGGACCAATGACTTTCTAGCCAATCCATACCAACTAATGCATCATAAAATCCTCAAGGAAGCACATTCATATTTACTCTAATTTGATACCCAGCTACAACAATAGGACAATTATCTACCTTTGTAGTCACCCTTCTTTTTGCTCCAATGTCTAGTTGTACCAAGTAAGGATTTTTAAATTTACTTGGTTGTGACATATCTCTACTATTTTAGGGCTAACATAGTGCAAGCTGGCATGTGGATCTACTAAAATCAAAATAGTATAGTTATATGCTTTACCTTCCAACTCTATCATCGTGGGTTGATACTCGTCTTGATGATCCTCCAGTGCAACATTAATCTTTGTTATGTTTATCACCACCTCTCCAACAGTAGAAGCTTCTTGAATATTGGCAATCGCTTTTGACCTGGCACGATTTGGGCAATTATTATAATAGTGGGGTTCGCCATAGCCCCAACACTATAAGGGAGGTTTTTGCGACTTGCTTGTTTTTGGTTTGTTGGTGTAACCACCCTCCTCCCACATCTGACCAAATAACTGGCCAACCGGGGTAAACATGCGACGATAGGCTACTATAATAGGATCCAACCTCCTTAGTGACCTTAAGGAAATGGAATCAATAGAAATACATCAACTAGACCTTCCACACCAGCAACAACACTCCCAAGACGCAACCTAACCACTCAAGTATCCTTCCCCTAGGTCCCACTGAGTTTTTAGACTTCTTGACCTCTGTACGTTCTCATGCTATGGGCATGCCAGTGTCCTGGAACCTTTGGATGCTCAAACAAGCCTGTATGCCTACGTCCAGGACTTTTCCTAGTAGACCTATGCTAGCATCTATGGAATTTAAGGCACTTTTCTAGCCCAGAATTCTGGCCACTGCCCATAACTTGTTGTGACTTCTAGAATCCATTAAACACATGATGAAAAGACTAATAAAACAAAAATCAACTTCAGGACTAGGCCTGACCATCCCCAACTAGGACTGACATTCTGTCAAACACTTGGCATCAACACAATCTATAGGTCTAGGATACAAGATAGAACATGAATGACTAAAATCTCTTATGAAACATGACAATAATGATCACCACCTTCTCCCTTGAACTATCATGATATCAATTAGGTCTTGCATCCATCATTTAACCATTACAAGTAAATACATGAAGTACCCATGACGTGAACCTGTCAATTAACCATGCTTATAACCAACATAAAACCATGGAAATAACTCTGAGATAAAAACCATTAAATCCACATGTAAACAAGTACAAAATCAAGAGAACTTAGCTTTTATTAACCATAGGAAAATCTGATCAGGTTCGGGACTTTCACGTACCACCCGACCATAGAGATGGCTGAACAAAATCTTTCTTTTAGCTAGTCACCCCTGTGCCATATTCCAAGCATGAATGTGGGATCTCATGGATAAAACAATTCAAAATAAACCAACGGAATCCAGAGGTTAAACCACCTCCACCCTCACCAAACTGTGATCACACCAAAACCATTGCTCCGATCGTAAAACCGAATTGAACTTGGAATGCCATCTGGAATCCATCACTATCCTTGAGTAATTTTTTGTCTCCTTGTCTTTCAGGATTTACCGCAATAAAATCCTAGATCAATAGGCCCTAAACCAAGATACCAACTTCTCAATATTTATCGCAATTCACACCGAATCACTGGGCCCTAAACCAAGACTCCTCCCTCAGGCTTTACCGTGTATCCCACCAAAACCGGTCAAGGGATTCCTAGGCCTTTGGGAAGGAACCTTGAGACCACCTCCGCCCCAGATTCTGAAATCCATTCAGTAATTCCAAAGCTCAAAATTGAGATAAACATCCTAGCACACCATGGCATCCGAAAAGGAAAGGCTAGGTTGAAAACCGTTGTCATAACCCAGCAAAGCCATGCCACCAACAACAAGAGAACCATACATCAACATGCAAAGCCATGCATGTCCAAAAAAGCTAGGAAACCACACTTGAGATATGTTACCTACAAGTATTCCTATTGAAGCTACTTGATCCTCCTCTTCCTTCCTTGATCCTTGCGTTCCTTCCTTCCCCTTTGCTTGCTTTCCCTTCCTTGATCTAAAGCTAGAGTGCTCCAAGAAAAATCTAAGTGTCCAAGAGTGAGAGAGAGAGAGAGAGAGAATAATGAGAGAGCTCCAAAACTGAACTAACAAAATGTTACCAATTGTTTCTCAGAAGCCTTTTTGTTAATGAGGCCTCTATTTTCTTCATTTTCCATTATTTTCATAAATAAATGTGCCAAAAATGTCTTATTTCCTTTTTATGCCTTTGCCTTTGCCAATTTCCTTTAGCCATAAACACATATAATTATGTCCACTAGGATATAAAGGCCCAACATTCAGCTTGGACTACGTGTCCCTTACACGTGGTCTTATTTTTTCCTTTATTAACTTTTATTACATGGAATTTTTACCAAGGTTGTTCTAGTTGGAAGCCTCAGTTTGCTTATAATCGTTTTGCAATCTGAACCTCTATTGATTTATTCTAGGTTGTTTATTTTTTTGTCCCTTGGGCACACTTCTAGAACTAACATTTTTTCCATTTCTGATGTTTCGGAAAATCTTCCGCCATTTCTTGTTTAGCCAACTTTTCCCATTGCCTCCCTTTTGCTTCATTTGGTGGTAGCAAATATGTGCCTTATGGATTTCCTCATCCATCGTCATTGGGTTATCGAACTTAATTCGTTCCTTCATGAATGTTGGTAAGATGCTAATGAAGCGTTGCACCTTGGCCTTTTCCTCACTAATATAGGGGACATATTGCAACAAGGAGGTGAATTTGGAGACAAATTCATCCATGGACAACTGTACTAATTTCAAGTCGTGGAACTCCTTGGATTTTTCATCGTAGAAGCACTCGATGAGATATTTATCCTTAAAATGTTTCTGAAAATTATCCCATGTCACCTCTTGTTCATCAATCTCTCGGATAGTATTGATCTCCTCCCACCATAAGGTAGACTTTCCTTGCAATTTATAAATTTTCAATCTTTCCCTCAAGTTGTCCCCATACTCATAGATTTGGAAATATTTATTCATATTAATAAGCCAAGCTTTTGTAGTTTCCTCCAATTCTCTGTCGAAGTCGAGGGCTTAATCTTCTTGAACTCTGTTCAAATTTTTGTCTTTTGGATCCTTTACCTCCATAAATATTATTATATCCTTCCTCATTATTATTTCTTCTTTCCTTGAATTCTAGGTGTTCATCTCCTTGCTAATGCATTTCTGTACAGGTCTCATGTTTAGGACTGGTATCTGGATGACAATGATTCTGTCTATTAGAGAGATTTTTCAGAATCCTCTCCTATTTCAATCTCATCCTTTCATTTTCATTTCGCAAGTTGGCCATTTCAACTCATACCTGTTGCGCAATCTCTAATAATATTTCATTATTATTGTGGGGTTCTCCTCCTAGCTGAACCCACATCTCAATGTTGCCTTCTACCATCGAGTTCAGCCCTGTCCTCCCAATTGGTCGGAAAAATTCTGATCCTCTTCTCATCCTATCTCCCCTCTGCGCACCATTACACATTTGTCATTTCTAGTGAACCCAAATAGGCCAAAGAGTGGTAACATTGGGCTCTGATACTGCTTGTAACACTTACTCATATGAAAAGAACAATTATTAAGAGAAATTTAATTCTTTGATATATATCTATAACTTGATTTGTTTCTCGTTAAGCTAATGATCATGATGGTATTTAATCGATGTAAATTCAAGATTCTTAAGAATTTCTGCTCTACCATGGGTATGATGGTTAACATTGACAAAACAAAAGTTATGATTATCAAATCCAAGAAGGACACTAACGCTAATTTTATGTATGACAATAATAACTTGGAGAAAGTGTATTCTTACAAGTACCTAGGAATTGATATTCATCACAAGCTTAACTGGAACCATAGCATTGAGAAAAGGATTAATGGGGGTTGGAAAGCTTATTTTGGTCTTGAAAATAATTGTAAAACAACAAACCTCGTACTGTGGGATAAAAAGAAGTTTTCCTCTTTGAAACTTTAGTCACTCCTATTATCTTATATGGCTATGAGGGTTGGGGTTGCAGCATCTCCAGAGAATCATGGAGAAAGATTGAGCAAATCCAGAAGCATTTTATAACTTATAACCTGAAAATTAAAGGTAATACACCCTAACCTATTCTCCTTATAGAAGCAGGTCTTTCCCCTATTGAGAGCCTAGCTATGATTAGGTTTCTGTTGTACAAGCACAAACTCAATAACATAGACGATCATAGACTTCCTAAGCTAGCTTTAAATTCCATCCAAAACCACCTAAGGCTCAATCGAGGGTGGCATAAAGACAAAAGGGCCTGGTTAAACTTTGGGAGATCAACGAGAATGATGCATTGCAAAACATAAATAACATAAAGATATTGTTACTTCTAGGTTCAAAGAAAAATGTGGTGTGAGAAAGATTTAGCGGCTAAAAGAAATTAAGTTATTATAAGAAGGTCATCAAACCCCACCCTAGAAGATCAAAAGTATCTCTCTATTTTAACTAGCTCAAAGAAGAAAATTAATATAGTAAAGATTAGAACGAATTCTCATGAGCTCCATAGTGAAACAGGTCGTTGGGCAGTGCCTAAAATGCCATGGATAAAAAGGATCTTCCATATATGTGAGAATAGGAACATCGAGGATGAAAACCACTTCCTCTTAGAGTGCCCTGCGTACAACCACATTAGATCTCAGTTTCACAATCTTTGTTATAATACTGACCTTCCTAGCCTTTTACAATGTCAAAATTATAATGAGCTTGGGAGACTTCTCTCCAAGCTTTTTGAGCATAGGAATAAAATATTAAATCAAAATAAATAATTTGTTTCTTTAGGTCCGATAGACCAATGTTTGGTCTCAGCAGACGTTAGCCATCATCATCATCATCATCAAATAGCATGGTATGCTAGAAGTACTTGACCGAGAATAAAATTTTCTTTTAAATGCAAAGTAGATTGCTCTAAGTACTAGGCTTTCACTATTGTATAGTATAATTGATTATTTTTATTAATACATGCATAGATAGATATCATCAATCAAAGGTTTATTAACATATTCATGTTCGTTTCGGTGACATTACAATTGGTTCATAATTAGGACATTAAAAATGCCATGTACAAACTAGAACGATGATTAGATTTGCCTCTTCCGTGTGATGTGGGGTTTCCACATATCCACCGAAAGCTCTCAAACCTTGATTGATTTCTCAAACGTTTTTTACCATAGATTTGTTTAGGGTTTGTATCTAACGACACAACCTTTCCTCATGAGTTTGATGGTAACCACCCAGTTTTTCCTCACAATCGGCTCGTCATTCCTTCTCCATTGGTTGCCGAAAGGTTATGGAATGGTTCTGTATGTTGGAGGTTCCTATCACATTTTTCATAGGTAATTCTATATTTTGCAGTCAGCTAACCCTCAAAGGTTTTTCCCCACTCCTTCCACAACCTAATTGAACTATGTTTACTTTCTCATGGCTGCAGAAACATGGGTTGAAGGTTTCTTGAGCAGATTCTTTTCCTACCTATTTTACATGGTTCCATGAATATATATGTGTGTGTGTGTGTGGTCTATTGCACACTCTGTGGTTGCTCAACTAACATATTCAACTCACTCAATTTGCTTACTTTTTTTCAATTCCACTACTAGGGTTTACCAGTTCGAAGGTTATTGTCTCGACAACTCTGCGCTAGGTAAATTTCTCACCATCATTAACGATTGTTTGACATACATTCTTTTATCTTTTGGTGTCTTACGTGACCTATTTCGCTGCAACATGTGAGCAATGTTTACCTCATTCCCTTGCAAAGAGCTGGCAACTAAGTTTTAGCCCCAACAATAGCTCTTAGTCGATTGGGAGTTTACATCCAGGTTCTGCCAACGCCTTCTCTAGATTCTTGGGACTTGCCGACAAGTTCTTGCTCACTTTCAGTCTAGTCAGATGAGTCAAGTAGTTAACTTCCTAGGCATAGATTGTTTATGTTTTTACTGAAGACCCATGTGAGGGTATGTAGTCATAAAGTATGTTATTCTTTCAAAAACTGAGTTTAAGGGGTTTGGTTGTGCGTAGTATGATGTAATGGTTACTGTTAATTCAAGAGAACAAATATTTGCTACTTGAGATGGATTATTTGAATTCTCGTTTATAATCATACTGTTGACTGTGAAGATTCTATTTATTATGTTATGGTGACTTTGCATTTTAGAATTCTAGTCTTGTTTCTTTTTGTTTAATGGAAGGTTCCAGTGTTTGGATTTATGCTATTAGGTGCAACCCTTGAACAAGACATTGTTCACCCATCCCGGGGAACTAAGAACCACAATGGTCCTGGGTTGTTGGCTCGGTTTAGCTCAATTTGGGACTAAACCGTTGTTCCACCCACGATACCCCCCTCATGTATTGCAATTATTTGTTTTCTAAAGATAAAGATAACACCTAGAGCTTCATTATCAGCATCGTTTCTTACCTCTCGTCTATATTCTAATATATCTAACAATGAAATATGCTAATTTTCTAAGGCATTAACTACCAAATTGTTAGCGTACTCTTTCTTTGCCTACTAGTATTAGCCGACAAACCCCAGTCAGGGTCTGCAAACACAAAGACCTTTCCAGTTTTTTTGTTTACAACAAACCCTAACCCTAGAGGTTCAATAGCTTCCTTACCTTCTAACTAGCTCTATAGTTGTTTTTTTAGCCTAGCAAACTCAATACTCCCTTGTTTAGTGAAGAACGTCCAAGGTTCCTTTTCTTTAATTTTTCTTTTTTTCTACACCTGAGTTGATGGTGGTCTTTTTGTTAAAACATACTCGCAGGGTCTAATATACAATGATTCCAATTGTAATTTTTGTTTGGGTTTCAACATAACCACCAAGATTGGGTCCTTTACAACATACTTACATAATGACTCTTTCCGTATAAAAATCACAGAGTTGCATAATGTCCACATTTAATTTGTCATTTAATTCCACAATTACTATTTACTATTGAGTAATAATTCAGAACGCAGATTTGAAACTTATCTATTCACTTAAATAGTTAATGAATTTCACTAAGAGACCATTCCAAGCAACAATGAGAACCATAGTTACGTCCGCTTCCTAGTAAATAGACAATAGCATTTCTCAAGTTTAGTTTATGTCTAGCTAGAACTATTCAATCAAATGAGGTCTCCATTGGTTCACAACCCAACTTAAGAGTACCTACAACAAAGTCCTAAATGAAGTCTCCAGTGGTTCACAACCCAACTCAAGAGTACCTACATCTCCAGTGGTTCACAACCCAACTCAAGAGTACCTACATCTCCAGTGGTTCACAACCCAACTCAAGAGTACCTACAACAAAGTCCTGTTTGAACTTTTAGTTCCCTCTTCCCATTCTATTTCCTCTAAGAGTTTTTATCTCTAGAGAGAAAATCACTAATTGTCTCTAAGTGTCTAGTATCAATTTCATTTTTCAATCTCTTGATAAGAATTTCCAAGACTTTGGTAAAAAAAAAATTAAAAATAAAATAAAATAAAAATTTTAACCACGAAGTCTCTATAGTAAAAATAATTCAAATATTTATATAGCCTAAGTTGTTAAAAATTATTAGACTTTGTATACCATTATATGGACATAAATTATAATTATTAAACCAGCAAAACATTTAATTTCGAATTATATAGTATATATATATAATATATATATATATGTATATATATATATATAATAACATTTAATAATTGTAAGTGAAAAATTACCGATGGTGAACCATAAAGACCTTTTTAGTTAAATATTACAATGGTAAATATATAATATCGTTATAATGTTTTTTTTATTTAGTTTTTACTTAATGATTATTGTCCCTTTAACATTTTTTACATGAAGTGAGTGAATTGGGAGACGCATTTTTTAAATATAGTTAAAATATATATTTTTTGTATTATTTTTTTTTCAAATTTATTTATTTAAATTAAATGTTAGAGGTGTTTTTTGAACATCAAAATTTTAATTTTATTTACAAATAATTTTTTAAATTTTAATTTAATTAAGGTTAATTATTAATAATTATTAGGTGGATGGTAGAGATTTAATCTCCATGAAATATTCCAAGATATTCTTAGTAATAATTACAAATAAAAAATTGAGATTTATCTCCAAAGTATTATGTTTTTTTTGCATTTTTAATTAAATTAATAAATCAAAATTAAATATCATATGAACATGTCATATGAAATGTCTTATGGTTTTTTCTTCAAAATATTGATAAGCTATAGTTTTTTTTTTTTCAAAATATGGCATGTGGTATTGATAAACCATGGTGTTGGTCCATGATATTGTAACAAAGCCTATTTACAAGTTAAAAACTTTTTGTCATTTAAAATGGTTTTTGATTGCAAATAAAAAATGTTCACGGTAAAGTGGAGGTAAATCACTATGGCAAAAAATCTTGTTACATATTTTTCTAAATATATATCAACCTTGCATATATATTTTATCATAGAAAATAATAGGATTGTAAGTTGATGACTTAGGCTTTGCGATCCATAATGTAGTAAGGCATGTCTTTAAGAAATTAATCACAATCATATTATTTGGGGTTTTTTTATGATTTTTTTTAAACCTAAGTAACTCTTGATTTGTAAGGGAATTTTAAAAAAAATATAAGTGTTTGTTTGCCTATAATTTTATTTTTTATTAAATTTAAAATATATGTGTTGTAACATACCTATATAAATTAGATATAATAAATACAGTAATCTTCTAATAAAGAAAAAGAATTAAACAAATAATGTGAATGTAGATATTTCTCAAATTAATTAATATATACACAGAAAAGATAGAAGTGAGATGAAAAATTCACCCCTGATCATGCGAATTTCAGAACAGAGTCCTAAACCAATGAAATGGAATGCAATTAACCCCCAAGAAAGGCTTCCAATATTGTCTGTCTTGTCATGTCACCAATAAATCGTTTCCAAATACTTTGATAT
>APFE031649105.1:207697-226220 GCA_000404065.3 Pinus taeda | reverse complement strand
TAATAATAATAATAATTCAAAATAAAATTAGACCTTAGATTTTTGTGATTCATAATATAGTAACCACGCCTTTAAGATTAACCACATCAATATTATTTGGTTTTTATGGTTTTTTAAATATACTATATTTTAGAGTTTTTAAAAGAGTTTTGTTGGCTTAATTTTTTAATGGTTTAAAATATATTTTTAACTACCTATATAAATTAGATATAATAAATACAGTAATCTTCTAATAAAGAAAAAGAATTAAACAAATAATGTGAATGTAGATATTTCTCAAATTAATTAATATATACACAGAAAAGATAGAAGTGAGATGAAAAATTCACCCCTGATCATGCGAATTTCAGAACAGAGTCCTAAACCAATGAAATGGAATGCAATTAACCCCCAAGAAAGGCTTCCAATATTGTCTGTCTTGTCATGTCACCAATAAATCGTTTCCAAATACTTTGATATTTCTTCTGGAAGCGAAACTTCGAGGATTTTTCCGAACTCCATAAAATAGAATCTGGATAGATGGGGCTTAATGGCCAGCTATTACACAAACAATGGGTGAATAATTAAAGAGACTTAATCAGATCTGAACTTATGATTTATCCAATTCCCAACCTACTTTGGAGGAATAATTTCACTCTCTGAGCCAACCTCTAAAACTTTAATTGCAAAATATGCATAATACTTGCTTCCATCTTAACAAACCCTTAAAACCTAATCAAATGCGGATAACAATTACTCAGTAATATACTCGAAAAAGCTTGGATCGGATTAGATACATGTAATTTCAATACATTGATAAGCTTGGATTTTATTAGAAATAGCAGTTACTTCTTCCCGTGCCCCCTGGTGTGATCTGAATAAATAGGATTGCAGTTGCAATATATATAGCCTTTAAATCAAATGTCGTTTGATAAATTATTTCAAGGCAACGAAGCCGAAGGAAAAACGGATAGTTCACATCTGGGTACACATGCAGAAACGCATAAGAATAATTGGGGCAAAATGAATAAATGCTCACAAAATTGAGTTTACAATATTTTCGTTTCAGAATGAAGATAATCTACTTCTCTGCTATTCTTCAGAGATGTAGATGAGGGAACTATGGAAATGGTCGGGAAAGAGTTTCATGGATTGAAACAAATAAAAATTGTTTCGTCTTCGAAGCTGCTGCTATTGCAATGGCGAGTAGAAGCAGAGATCATCATATTCTTATTTCCCAACTGCTGGAACTTTTGCTGGAACTTTTTCTCGCCCGTTGCCTCGACATTGTCGAAAGAAAGTCGGCCATCTCGTTTCTGCATCGATATATTTGGCTTCAACCGACTTCTCACATAATCTTCTGGAATATAAACATCCATAGCCAGATCCATAGAAATCCTGCAGTCTGCGGCTGGAGGTTGTCACAAAGAATGAAAAGGGCCAATCTGCTATAAAAACTGAAGTAATTGAAAGCACCAAATATTCAGGATGCAGGAAGACTGAAAAATGGAGTGATGTATGGAGTGATGTATTGATGAAATCGAATGAACTTCAACTAACAATGTGTATGAACCGATAGAGCGTGAGGTATATAAGTAGCGAAAGTAAAAGCAGTGCGCGTTTGGCGTGGAGTGGAAAAGGCAGGGGTGCAGATATTATATGATGCATAGTGGCAGTAGGCTGGGAACAAGTAATAAATTGGGAATATTCTTGAAATTTGGGTGCCTGGCCAGCAGGTTTTACACGCCGCGGATTGTGATGTAAAGAGTGGATTTAAGTGGCCGCGGATTGTGATGTAAAGAGTGGATTTAAGGCAGTAGTTTATAACGCGATTTTTTGAAAGTTTTTTTGGCGGATTTTTTCGGTGAAAATCTGGCAGCAATTTATTGGAATCCCAAGTTTGATAGCTAGTTTCTGCACAATCAATGGCTCTCAGGGGTTTTTCAGGGCGCTGAATCCAAATATGCAGTTAAAAAACCATTTTAACTGCTAAAAATCAAGATTTAACCTCATTTCTTTCGCCGGATTCCGCACCGGAATCTCCAAAAAATCGCAATATATACAACTCCGGATTTAAGTGGCCGTGGAGGGTAAATGAAACGGTGGGCTTATTTGTTTTGGCGAGAAGGAAAGACGGTAGGTAAAAGGTGGGCGTCCCTGGTATTATTGAATTGTCGTGTGAATTCCATCGAGGAGGAAAGAAACGGCAAGTCTACCGAGGCAGAGGAATCGCCGGGACAGCCTTTTTTGGCTGGAATTCGGGTATTTTTTTCCGGGTAAATTTGGTAAAACCGTGTTTAGATCCTGTTTTTAAATTATAATTTAAATTTATAAAAATAATCTCCAAATTTATCACAACAATGCCCAAATTTTCATAATTTCAGGAAAAAGACAATGCCAGAACTTTCATGATTTTCAGGTAAAAGAAATCTGTTTAGACTACGGCGAAAGGAACATGTGCCTTCCATGTACAGGTACGGGTCAAATTTCGTCTCAATTTGCCCCCGAGTCCAATAAAGGAAGTCCCTTTCTTTTGCACTTCGCGTGACGTGGCAAAAAGAAAAGACCTTCGTAACCTGACAACTACTGAACATTAAATGTCTTTCTTTGAATTTGTTACACATCCGGTGCCGTTAGAATGTGACATTGTTATATGAACATTCATTGCATTGTTCGCGGATGCTCACGGAACTTGAATCACTTTACTTTCTAACCATCATACGCGGAACTCATTATGTGAGAGATTATTTATGTAAAGTAAACAATTGAAGGCCCAATTGTTTAGTTTTCTACTTATGTTAGTTTTCTTGGACAGGCAAAAGGGAGAAAGGACAAGTACACCCAGTCATTATCTCAGCGTAAATCCTCGTGGGATGGGGATTCCAGAATTTGTTTCAGTTTGGAACTGCTCTTTTTAGGAAGAGTTTTAAATAGCTTTGGTCTTTGGCAATAAATTATCAAGGTTTAGTAGTTGAAGACAATTCAATCTAAATATTTTTTAGAAAAGTTCAATAGTATGGAAAGATTTTATGGATTTTTTTTTGTTTTTCAGTTTTTCATGGACTTTTTCTGTTTTTCAGTTTTAGGTTACTTGGAAGGTTGGGAATGGGAATAGAGTAGCCAACATGGATCCCGGAGTAGCCAACATGGATCCTGGTACCTGAACAAATTTTGTAAGGGAGATTTGGGGAGTTTCCTATCATACTTTATTTAAATGTCTCGATTGCTAATTTGGTAGTTAAACTACCCAACTCACAACAGTTATAGGAAGGAATAGGGAGTGGTACTGAATTGCTTCAAAGGTATGGGATACATACCCATTCTAGAGATATTGCATTGATAACACATCCCAAGGAAGGGACCTTGTATTCTCATGCCAAGGAGTATGCATGGGGTTGGACGACAAACAAAGTGTGTGTGGGTGAGTACCAGTGTGTGCATAGGGAAGCCTAGTGTGTTGTTTTATGTGAGAAAGCCATAGAAGTGCATGCAAGTAAACCAAAGAATCCTATGAGAAGAAAATTGAACCACATAAGGATAAGAGTGTGATTTTGAACATGAAGCGACAGAAAAATTTCTAAGTCATAGTAGACCTATGTGGAACTTGAGATCATATTTAAATAAGATAAGGAAGTCAATGTGGAAGCCTTCACCCTGAGCTAAAAGGTCATAAGAAACTTATGAATAATTGGTTGTCACTAAGCACATAAGGCACTCAGAAAAAAAAAAAGAACTAAGACATTTTTTAGATTAGTGAAGGAACCCCTTGGCGTTGTGCAGAAAGATGGTGACCATCTTGTGAGTATTAATAGGCCCTGGTTCAAAGATTGTAAGGTAGGTTGTTGATTCCTAGGTATGAATGAAAGTGGCCTTCATGTTCTTTACCCTATATTGAATTGTGAACCGAGAGTGAAACTTCCTATTAAAGAATCAAATCTAGCCTAGGGGTGGCTAACTGTAAGAAAACTATAGTGTAATTGAGCCTATGGTGGGGTGGATAGTGGCTCTACCTTCTTTAATTTCTAAGAAGCTTATGTAAACTAGATAAGTGTGTGTTTATATATATATAGTTTTGTGACTATTACTAAGATGGGTTATTGGATATGTTTGTAATGATAAGCTAAAATCTATGGTGAATTGTGTTTGCTTGCTACGTATCATTTTTATCTTATTAAGGAATGTTGTAAGAAGAAGAAATCCTTAAAATATGTTGTGTTACATATGGGATGTATGATTTGTGAAGTAAATTTCACAAGTTGAGAGTTGAGCATATGACTCTTCTTATAATCTTGTTAGTGTATTTAGTCATTAATAGGCCAATAATGGGAATTGGATAGCTATGTTGTATCCATGAATTGAAGTGATAAGTATGGGAGGTATATACCTTGATTAGAAACCCTGGAAAAGGTAGATAATACTCTTCTTGTAATAAATTTTGAAGATAATTATAGATTTTCTATGCAGGTGTTATATGTCAATGTGAAATTGAATGATTTTATTATTGAGAAGTTATGGGAGCCTTCATTTCCTCATGTGATAAGTTAGAATGCTAAATTTTCAATCTGTAAGTTTTAGAGTTAATGTATTGAATTTTGCAACCCTAAGGAAGTGCGATAATCTCACTTATGTTGGGGTGAAGTTGTGGAGTTGGCTTTTGGCCATTTTTTTTCTTTTTGTGGAGATACTTGGTTGAGGGAAGTGTTTTGGATGCCTTCATAGGCTAATGAATGCTTCTATAGTTTTAGAAGTCTTCTAGTCTAAAAACCTTTGCCCTATTAAGAGTCTTTATCCATGTTGTGAATGGGTTTAAAATTGTTTAATTAACCAAGATCTTTTACTTTTGTAATGTTAGCAGAATTGCATATGAAAGAGTATAGAACAACCACATACGTATAATTCAAAGAAGACGAAACATAAATATATCCATCAAATCGAAGAACACAAACACATTGATAACGTCTCTGGGCCCTAGTGTCAAGAGTGGGGAGGTCGCTTCATTAATGTTGGAAATGATGATGATGTACATGGCATGTTCTTTGTCATTAAAATGATGATACCCTCAACTAGAGTGCCATGTCTCTCCATGAGACATTCTTAGGAACTCTCACTCATATGGGCAAATTACCTCAACAAGAGCTTATAACATTCTGACACTGACTTCTCTTACCCTCTAAGGGAATATTTTTGGCATCAAGAGATTCTCCTCACCCATGGTTCCAATTCTCCTCTTGGGTAAGGTGTTGTGCTCCTCCAATCGCCACCGCTAGTCGCTGAGAAAATGATGTGGGTTTAAATATAAAATCACCGACAGAGTTACCAAACCGAGTTGTTGGCTTGTTGGCAACTCGTTCTATGTTAAGGCGTCGTTTTGGAGGTGGTTCTGGGGTCGAACTCCCACGAAACTGTTTTGGTATATATTTATTGCCCTGTTACAAAATATGCACTATCAATGTCTAATATGGTGTGTTATAATTCCCATCATGTTTGAACATGTTGCGTTGGCGTCGGTCAAACAAATTGTTGGCATCAGAGTGTTAACGTTATATGGTGGCACGATTGGAGCCACCCATATAATACGATATTTTACAATATATGTTGATTGTTTCCATGCGCTGGAAGCTCGCCACCCCGATTTGATATTTTTAATATATATTATAACATGACCGGTAGGGTGGGTGGGCCTGGCCCACCCCCTATTTTTTAATAATTTTTTTCTTTTTTCATAACCATATTGATCATTTTTTACTTTGCAAAAAATAAGGGTCATAGGGAAAATTAACAGTTTGACAAATTCTCCCATTTTGGTGGCTAGTATCTGTGTGCTGGGTCTCTGCCAATTTGTTGCCTCCTTAAGCCCGTCGCTTGTCCAAGTTTGACCAAAACTTTGACCGCAAATATCTGGAGCATACGAACTCGGATTTCATTGTCGTTTGCACTGTTGGAATCAAGGCGATGAGCATTACGATCTAGTCATAGTTTCACTTTCATCTGATGAATTTGATTTTTGAGCTATTTTCAAGCCACTATTGAATTCAGAGCGTGTCTGGAGCCACATGGATCACCCTATTAAGAGTCTTTATCCATGTTGTGAATGGGCTTAAAAGGGTGGTGAAAGTTTTGGATTCGGGTACTTTTAGAAATCTGCTCGCCTACAAGCCTTTTCCATGTTAAGAATATTCATTAATTTTATGGATGGGTGTAAAAATGTGGTGGAAGTTTTCAATTTGTACGTTTAGAGTTGATGTCTTGAAGTTCGCAACCTTGAAGAAGTGTGACATTCTCATTTCTATTGGAGTATAGTTGTGGAGTTGGCATTTGGTCATTTTTTTTCATTTTGTGGAGATACTTGGTTGAGGGAAGTGTTTTGGATGCCTTCATAGGTTGATGATTACTTTTATATTTTTAGAAGTCTTCCAACCTACAAGCCTTTTCATTGTTAAGAGTCTTTATCAACGTTGTGAATGGGTTTAAAAGTGTGGTGGAAGTTTTGAATTTCATCAATTATCCCCTTGGTCAGGAAAATATTTGGATGCCTACGTAGGATGATGAATACTTCTATATTTCTAGAATTCGTATGGCCTACAAGCCTTTGACTTGTTAATAGTTTTTATCAACTTTGTGAATGGGTTTAAAAGTGTGGTGGAAGTTTTGAATTTTGTGTTTGATTTGGAATTATGGGGATTATGGATCTTTAGCCCTAGCCATTAGTCACATGACCATATAGGAGTCATGACTAAGGGATTACCTATGTAAGGGGATTAATCATGGGTTCCACTCATTGTCCCCAACTTAAGTCTCTATGTAGACTCCCATAGTTCTCCTGATGGCCTAGTGTTTGATGACTAGATACCAACTTCATTTAAAACAAGATTAAGGATAAATGAAGGGCCAACGTTAACATCCCTTTACCAATGGTAATGGTAATACCAATAAAATTCCAATATCCCCTCTCATTCCAACCATACCTTCAACATGAATTTAGTGTCTTCCCTCCATTCTTATGATACATATACATTGTCTCAAATCTTCCCAATTATAGGAAATCAATGGTGAAAGGTACTAGCTAGTTAGTGATGCATTTTATGTAGTTACCACTCCAAAATATTGGAAATAAAAGATGAAGCATAAGGTGAACATGATGAGTTTTCATTTGATCCAAGTTAATTTTCCAACAATCAGTTAATTCCTTATTCTTAGTCGTGGATTGATTCTACTTATGGTCACGCCAATGATACCACCTCTCAGGGTTTTCCACCTTTGAGTTTGCAAGAACAAGATCATATTTATAAAACTACGAAATCATCTCAACACCATCAAATAAAATACTCATGGGATGCATTACCAACTCATGAAGCCCCTATATCTATTAGAAACTCTCATGGTTTCACCATCACCATCCTTGATTTGAGATTAGTTATACTTTTAAAGGATAATTTGAAAATGATGGTGAGGCTATTAATAAAAATGAGAATGGAATCATTACCAATAGTTCATCTTTCACAAGATTTTTTGTAATAACTACATGGAGTAATGGATAATCCTATTTAAATGCAGTTGATTTTTGTATTTTCTATCGAGAAATTTATACTACTAATGAGGTGGCTATTATTAGTATCCTAGAATATTACAAGAGTCAAACAGAATATGGTCACGCTATCAAAGTTCTCGCCTATTTTTTTATTCCAGGCATCCTTTCAACATGTAGCGCCAACATATTTCACCCAATAGCTAGGCCAATTCAAGTTACTTTACTTGGTCTATGCCTCTCGAAACTCTTTGTTACCATGCTAATGAATCAATTTATGTAATAAATATGCATTCATAAAATGAACCATACAATTATCCAACAAACACATGTTCACATATAACATCGTTAGGATATCCTGCTTGAGCTCCTTCAACCTATGGGTTGAGTGTAATCATACCATAGACCTCCATCCAAGTCTCAACCAGACTATTAGTTCTGTGGACTATGTTGCCTGATCTTAACCGAAAGTAGATACAAGAATAGCCCCGACTTGAGCTGTAGAACTAAACTAATCATTTTCATACACCTTTCTCTCCTTCACTCGATTCCTTTATTCTGACCATAGGTCCAAAGGTTGATATGCTCGCCATCTTCACACTTGTGTATATTTCAAGTTATAGTTGATGCCCTTCATTGTGCCTTACCATCACATATTTAGAAGGGTCCTCACATCGTTCATGGTTGAGTAGATCTATCCATAAACTTTACTTCATGTTTTATTTTGCTAGCTTATATGCTATCTCCTCCCATTGGCTTCACCTCACTACTCAACACTCGGTTAAATTAAATCTCCCATGCAAAGTTCCTTTGAGTGGAATGAGCCCCAAGTTCACTCCAATGGATGCCAACAAGGTTATAGCATGTGCTAAGCAAGTTTCTTGCTCGATCCACCGTGGGAAATTTCTTTATTATCCTTCAAATGTGATGGTACTTGCCTAGCTTGAGTGGTGGGGGTCTTATGTCCTCCCTCACCTCAAGTCAATGCTACCATTGGCATTCTCACTTTAGGTACTACATACTGTTTTTCCTCAAACTCAAGGACCTTCTATGTGATCCAAAATAAGGACCCTTGAGTCTATGAATTATCCTCATTATTAGATTTGTCTTTCCAATGGAAAAAATACTCATACTTTTGATTTTGACGAACACCATATGATTTGTGCTCCAATATCTCCTTAACCTCCAACATAGGTAGGTCAAAAACCATCAATGAAAGCATGAATTAGGGGAATTTTAGGTTAAAAAATGGGCCTCAAAAAAAAAATGTACTAACAAAATTAACTTTAAAAGAACCAATAGGATTCAAAATTATGATGTCATCCCCAGGGGAAAATATTTTGAAGGGAAAAGAAGAAAAATACTCTTCTTTTAATTGTATTTTATGTTTATCTCCATATAGGTTTACTCAAATTGTCAAGTGTAGACACGTGTTGGATGAAAAATTAATTTCCACATACAAAGAGTACCCACTCTACATACTTCTAAGCAGGCCTACATCGATAAAAGTTGAAAATACTTGAAATAAGTGTGTTTGAACACACTCTTTTCATGTTTTTTCATTTTTTTCAAACAATGGGTCTACTAAGAAGTGTGAAGAGTGTTTACTCATTGGATGTGGAATTTAATTCCACATATAATGGATGACTACACTTGAGTATACCTATAAGGAGATAATCCAAAAATACAATAAAAAAGGTAGTTTACTTTTTTTTCTTTGAAAATTCATAACTATTATTTTATTATTTACCTCAGGAGGCCCATTTTAGACCTCAAAATTCCCCTAATGAGATGCCTCAACTCGAATTGGGTCACATGTTCCCACTAAGGATGATTTCAATTGACTAAGATGAAATACCAGATGATGAGACTTCATGTGATCCAATAGTTCCAACTTCTAGGTGACTTCTCCAGTCTTCTCAAGTTTCTTGAATGAACCCTCAAAGCTCCACACCAATGATGAAACCATCCTAATTGAAATGTGAATTGATATTATACCAAATTTATGAAGACCAAATCTCCCATGTTGAACACTACATGGTGTCTCCAACAATCTACCCACTTCTTCATCTGCTTTCCACTTTTTTCAAATTCACATGAGCCATTTCCAATTTCTTTCCAACTTGTCATGAAACCCAAAATTGATGGACTCCTCCAATAATAGTCATATATATAAGTGTGGTGTGATAAGAATTTTTCCATTCACCAACTTGAATGGACTATAGCCCATCAAGGAACTCTTCTACTATAGCCCATTGCAGAACTATAGTTATAATTGAATTGTGATACATCCAACAAATTTGTCTAGTTCGTTTGATTAGATCACATAGTGTCACATGTAGTCCTCTAATAGTCCATTGATGCACTTTTTCTACCCATCTATCTACAGGTGGTAGCTAGAACATTGCAACAAATTTGTCTAAACAATATCAAATGTCATAATCTAAAACTTCTCAGTGAACCATGTATCTTTGTTTGACACAATGATAAGTGGAAGACCCCAGAATTTCAGTACACTCCTAAAAAACACGTGTGGAACCTCCTCCACCTTGTAAGGCATCTTCATATTCAAAAAGATGGCATACTTGGAAAAGTTATGAACTATGACCATGATCCTGTTGTAATCTTCTGTAATCGAAAGCCATGTGACGAATTCCATTGAGTCACTCACCCAAGGTCTATTTGGAATTGGAAAAAAATACAATAGGATTTCATGCAATCTGGTCTTTGAATTGTCTTGTTGAAAAAATACAAGGCCAGATGTACTGCTCCATGTATTGCCTTATATTCTCTAAGAAGTACCATTACTCCAACAATCCCAACATCCTACATTGTCCTAGGTGGCTAGCCGTAGGGTAATCATGGCATTCTTTCATGAGATCCTTGTGGAGATTACTCAACTTGGGAACATGACTGCACTCATAAAAGTACAGGAATGCATCATGCATCAATAACTCCTCATCTTGTCTTCCTTTACCTACATCTCGACGTTATTCATAGCTATATTAACTTACAATCCATCACTAATCCTCCTAAAAGAATCTGTCAACACATTAATTTGACTCCCATCCATAGGAATCTCAACGTCCTTAAGTGTTTTGAGTTGCACCTTCCCACTCAAGGAACTTACTATGGGATTAAGTTTCCCTAGCCTATACTCAATGGTCATGCTAGACTCCACTAATAAGTCCTAGTAGCTTTCTTGGGAAACAACTTGGGATATGTGACAAAGAAAATTGCCAAAATGTTATCCATGTTCACCATGATTGCTCTTCCCAACAAGTAGTTCCCCATAACTATAGACAACGTGTCACTGCACTGCAATCATCTCCTTCTCGTGGATTGAATATCTCAGCTCATAGTCTATAACTTAATGTGAATAATATTGTAGGACACGCAATATATTGAACCAAACTAAATAATTCAACATGACACTTCTCCGATATGCACCTTTGCCTCTTAGTATAGCTTTGAATCACATTAATCTTTCTCCATGTCATCAATCTAGATTATTTTGTAATTGTTAAAACTCCTCAATTGTTGTTGGTATATCTGTGATATTATTCTTTTGAAAAAGTGTAGAGAAAGACTTAACACAATATCTCGTGATGGTATTAAATAAAAAGTATCTAAAGCAAGCGTTCCTTCCAAACTTGTTGCCACGATATCTGAGAAGATGTTTTGAATACTCATGGATATGATCATTTCTCTCATGGTTGAAATTAATATGCTTCACCTTTTGGGAACAGTGTTGGAAATTCCATATCAAATAATCCCATAGTGTTATACTCATTGATTAGAGATGAGATAGTGCCAGACTAATTAATCGCTTTCACCAGTCCACCATTTGTGTTATGTTCCTTTAGATTAAGATTATTTTCACAAGCTTGGATAATATCAATATCTCATGGTGCATTTAGAATCTTTGCTACAAAAGAAGATCTATGTAAGCCATCGAATGTATCATTAATCCTTGTAATCCCTTCCAACATTAGAAATTCATTGTCATTGTCTATCTCTAGTAAAGTAACCAAATTAATCATCTGTGATACATCTATTGTAATTTCAAGTAACTCATCAAGTGAATTATTATCAACTCAAGCACCATGATAATATGGGTCATTCTCATTCTTATATAATAATGTATGAAATACATTTTTTTGTTCCTAACAGTAAAATAATAACTTGATCCTTATCCACCTTTTATACACGCAACTATAACACTCTCATCCCACATCTACCCATGTAACAAACCAACGAGGGTAAATATGCAATGAGAGGCCACTGTAATGGGATTCAACCTCCTAATTCACCTTAAGAACGTGGAATCGACGAAAACACACCACATAGACCTTCCACATCATGAACATAACTCCCAGGAGCCATCCCAACCACTTAGTTAACCAACCCCTGAGACCAACTAAAGTTTTAGTGCATCAAACCCCTGTACAATCCCTTGATATGGACAAGGGTGCATCTGGGAGGCTCCAAAAGCTCCCACAACAAGGGCAAGGGAGCTTCTAGGGACTTTTTTCCCTGGTGTTGCGCTTGTGGCTCTAAGATTTGTGCCACTTTTTTTAGGACCAAAGCCCAGGTCATTGCCCAGAACTCAATGACACCCTCAAAAATGAAATTTCACAGCGGAACAAAGATACATTTGCAAAAACATCAACAAGGACTATATTGGACCCTTACTAGCCATGAAAAGAAATTTGTTAAACATGTCACAAACATGAAAGTTACAGGTCTTAACAACATAACTGAGCATAGGGGTCTCATCCTTATTTGGGAATCGCTAAGAAGCATTGGTGCCTCAACACATTAGCTGCAATTTCATCTATTAGGCCATAGATACATGGTTCATTCATTTACAACTAAAAACATGAAGAGAGCCATGTGCCACCACAATCACAATACATATTCATAACCAACATAATAATAACGAAAATACTAATGAAAAAACAACCATATGGTCCACATATGAACTAGTACAATACTCATGAAATAACAAGGATAAATAACCTCATATTAATGATGCAAAGGCCAACCAGGTTTGGGACTTCTACGAACCACCCAACCATAGATTGGTTGGACTAAATCTTTCTTTCAACCAATAATTGTCATGCCATATTCCAAGCATGAATGTGGGACTCAAGACCAAACTCAACCAGGCTTCTTGAGGCTACACCACCTCACCCTCATTAATAGAACTAGGATTTACCACAATCCATGCCAGACCACTAGGCCATAAAAAAAGCATGGATGCCACTGGATTTCTACACCTACACCGTGAGGAATTTTCCTATCTCCTAGTCTTTAGGCTTTCTTGCAATCCACACCGGATCACTGGGCCCTAACTAAGACTCCACCTTCTAGGTTTTACTTTATATCACACCATTCACTAACAAGGATTCCTAGGCCTAATTAAGGGAAATCACCTCTGGGCTTTACTGTATATCCCGCCATTGACCGATCAAGGATTCCTAGGCCCATCGAGGCACATAATACCTAAATTTACCACAATCCACAATTCACTTCAGGGATCACTAGGCCAATGGATTTACCACAATCTATAGTCTAGTTCAAGGATCACTAGGCCATGTGTTCTTTCTTTTAGAGATCCACCTCACTTAGCTTCGAATCCATATGGCAATCCAGCTCAACCAAAACATGAGAACCCCATCACCCCATCACACTTGGAAAAACCCATGCCATGAAAATAAAGAACCACATGCAATACCATGCATGCCAAATCTAGCAAGGAAATCACACCTGCAAATTAATACCTACAAAGAATCTTGTTGTAGCTGCTTGATCCTGTTCTTCCTTGCTTGATCCTTCCTTGCTCTTGCCTTATTTTCCTTTCTTGATTCAAGCATCCAAGTATGCCACACTCTCCAAGAGTGCTCCAAGAAAACTGTAAGTGTTCAAGAGTATGAGAGAGAGAGAATATAATAATGAGAGAGCTCCAAAACTGAACTGACCAAAATCTATGAACTGATCATTAGAAGCCTTTTTTATTAATGAGGCCTATGTTTTCTTCATTTTCCATTATTTTCCTTCATTTTCCTCCTCACATGCAACTTGTGACCTTTCACCTTCCTTTTCTCCGAATTTCCATTATTTTCTAAATAAATGCCAATTAATGCCTCTTGCCTTTCCAAAGCCTTTGCCATTGCCTTTGTCAATTTCCATAGTGATAATAAATCAAATGAACACCCACTAGGATGTTTTGTCCACCATTTAGCCTGGAATATGTGTCCCATGAGCTTGGTTTTATTTTTTCCTTTATTAACTTTCACATGGAATTTTCACGAGGGTTGTTACAACAACAATCATTAAATCCAAGTATTTAATATGTCAAGGTAATGCCATGACAACTCCTTAACCTTTCGGGGAAAAATTTGTTGTGTCCTCTATATTTGTATTGTCCACCTATTGAATGCATAACCTACAAAATTGGACTTACATGTGCTATCAACATCTCTTTAACTTGTGTGAGCACTATGAGAACTTGTGATTGTTTTCTTAGATTCATATAGTTATCAATAGAAAATGTTAATGACTTTCTTCTCTTCTACATCTCATGCACATTCGATTTATATTTGTATTAAATACTTGAAGTTTAGCATATGACTCCTCACACACATGACACATTTGAACTTGAGCAAGTTGATCAATCCTTTCATGGAATATTTTATGTGCAATATTCATATCAACAAGAGTTACAAGTTGAGCTCGAGCACAAATATTTTTTAAAGAACTTCTTTTCGTAGTATTATTTATTTATTTATTTTTAATTTTAATTTTTTTCTGCATCTTGTACCCTATGTGTGTGTATGTGTGTGTGTGTTGATTGAATATTATTTTCTTTGTTGATATGATATATGCTATTCAAATTTTTGTTTCCTCTATTCTTGATGCTCTTCAGTAGTAATTTCTTGTTCCTTTTTTTGTCGATTGTTCTTCGTTCATTTTTCTGTATTCTTGTTCTTGATACACTTCAAGTTTCATTTATTACGTCTTTCTCTAATGTCCCTAATAATAATAAATAATTAAGTAAATAAATGATAAAAAAAGAAGATAATAATGGTAAATAATAATAAAAAATTTAAGAAAAGATAATAATAGTAATAAATAATGAAGAACGTATAATAATCATAAATAAATAAATAGTAAATAATAATATTTGAGTTATTATATATATATATATATATGAAAGTAAACTATAAAAAAAGTAAAAATGAGTAAAGTTTACAAAAGTAAAATAAAATTAGAAATAGTTAAATTAAGAAAACTATAAAAATAGTAAATATAAGTAAAGTTAACACAAAGTAAAAAGAATAAAGTAAGAAAGGATTAAATTAAGATAAATAATAAATTAAGTAAAACTTAAAATAGATAAATAAAAATTGTATATTGACACATGGAATGTGTGCATGTGGACCCCTTTTCACTATTTGGTCTATTTAATGGACAATGAGGTAAATGAGATTTATCATTCCTTCATCCATTCTCTTGGGAGAAAAGTATTGTGAGACAAAGATTCCCTCGTAGTATTACATTGACTGAGGGCTCGGGAGTGGCTAGTTGTAGACATATTACATACAGTTGAGCTTACAGTTGGGTGGAGAGTCATCCCCAAAATTTTGTTGTGGTTAGCAGGATTCAAATAGCGTTCAACTCCGAAATCACCAGTAAGGAATATCGTCACTACATATGAGTTGTCTCTGCTCATGTTTTTTGAAATTCTATGATAATTAGTTGAATAGTCACATGCTAAATATAAATCGCATAATTGATAGAATTAATGTATGTTTTAATTTGGATTGTTAATAATAAATTAAAAATTTTCAAATATATTATAGATTTGAAAGTATATTATATTGTAGATTTGAAATATAATAGTATATTATAGATTCGAAATACACAAATCTATTATAGATTTAAATTTAGATTTGAAAGTGTAAATCTTGAAAAGAATTGAAAGTATATTATAGATTTGAAATATAAAAGTATATTATTAAAACATTGAAATATTTACACCAATTTTTGGTGAGAATAAAATGTAAAAAGGGAATATATTTTGACATAGTGATATGTATAGGATACTAAAGTGTTTAGTATTACTCCGTGTTTTATTTTTTATTTTATTTTACTTATTTTAATTAAAGATATTTTAGTTATTTTTAAATATATTTGACATTGGTGAAATTTTAATTTTCCATTATTTGAATTTAGCTTTTAACCTATATAAATAGATTTAATTTATTGACAAGTTTAAATATTTAAAATTCAAAGTTATTACAATAACATATATTCATTATAAACTTAACATGTTATTTACTAAAATAATAATAATAATAAAATAAATGGAAGATAACAATTATTTCTCTCAAACATCTAAAACAAACCCAATTAACTAACCCACATTGTATAAAATTGTGAGAAACTTAAATTTTATTGATATTTTAGTGTCCTATGTATGAGGTTATGGTTTTAGTTATTTTAATGCTTAGGAATTATTTTATGAATTATATGTAGAGAATAATGAATGATTATGAAATAATCATTTAATGATTTTTTTTTGAATGCTTATTGACTGTCTCATCATATGGTCACAATGTGCTACTTTTTGTAAGTTTGAATTTGTTATGCAATGTTATATTAGATAAATGTAACATGGGAATTGATTTAGAATTCGATATAAGGGGAGATCATGGCTCCTAATCGTCGAAGACAAACTCAAGTCACCCCTGAGATGGAAACCCCACCTCCTGCCACTACAGAGATTGGAACCCCAGCTGAGCAAGCTATATTATGTTCCCTTAGGGACATGACAAATATCTTTAAGGATTGGGTCACAAGATAAGGCCAAGGTCAAAGAAATGATCAAGGTAAAAGGAGGGGAGTTGGAACAAAAACAAAGACAAGACTTAAATTCTCAGTTCAATTCCAAGGATAAACAAACAAACCTTAACATTATGAAATAAGTCAAAAAATATGAATTACCAAAGTTCACAGGTCAAGGTGGGGGTTCAAAAGTAGAAGTGTGGGTAATTGGTATCAAGAGAGCACTTAGCTTTAAGGAATATACTTCAAGGGAAAAGGCCCAAATAGAAATGAGTCTACTAAAAGGAGAAGATTTATTATGGTGGGTAAATGAAGAAACGAAGATGAAAGTCACTCCATTGCAAGTTACTTGGGAAATGTTTGAGGAAGCCTTCAAAATGAGATACTTATCAGAAGAGTACAAACACCAACAGGTAGGGGCATTCCATGCAGTGTGACAAAATGGTAAATTTATCGAAGACTATGAAACTGAATTCTATGTGTTCGTCCATCATCTGGACTATATGGCAGATGATAAACGTTAAGCTAAAAGATTCTTGCATGGGATCAATCCTTTAGTTTGAGTGGAAGTCATCATATGGAAACCCACCACTATGGTAAAAACCACTTGTCTAGCCAAACAAGTCTTGAGGATGATAAATATGAAAAAGAAAATGGTGGGTGATGGAAATACAAACAAGGAACACCCCACGACAAGGGTAAATAGGTTAGGGGGGAACCCATATGGATTCCAAGGAAGACAAAAGAATGTTGCCGAGATTGTGTTACACAACATTTTTTCACTGTCCCTGTACTCCCTGTTCCTTGATCCTGGAGGACCTCTATAGTGAACCCTACATGCTATGCGCTCATGAAGAAACTGTTGAAAATAATACTGAGAGGGGGGGTGAATCAGTATTATCTAGTTCTTTTAACAAATCTTCCTTATTTATACTTTGAATTATTTTGGCATATCAGTACCATAAAACAATGAGCATGAACAAGAAAAACAGACAGTCACATCAAAGAACACCAGATATAAGGTGGAAACCCAATGTGGGTGAAAACCACCTGCTGCAATATGTCTCTATCTTCTTTCAAATTAGAAACTGCTTTTACAATGGTCTTGTACTGGTGCAGTCCTTTACCAGTACGCAGGCTGCAACCTGCAGAGAGCTACAACTCTCTCTCGTTTTCCAGTCTCTCCTGGAAGGGACTACACCCCGCTACTTCTTTTTCTTTCAAGGACGCATTTCATAAATTTTCAAACTGGATCCATAAATAATCAAATGATCATCAAGTACCAGTAAGTCAACCAGATAACCAGATCCACAATAACAGAAAACTAAACCCAGAACACCTTCTGCGGCGTCTCCTGCGGCGCCTCCTGTGGCGTCTCCTGCAGGATCTCCTGCGGCGCCTCCTGCGACGTCTCCGGCGGCGCCTCCTGCGACATCTCCTACGGCGCCTCCTGTGGCATCTCCTGCGGCGCCTCCTGTGGCATCTCATGTGGCGCCTCCTGTGGCGTCTCCTGCGGCACCTCCTGTGGCGTCTCCTACGGTGCCTCCTGTGGCGTCTCATGCGGCGCCTCCTGTGGTGTCTCCTGCGATGCCTCCTGTGGCGTCTCCTACGGCGCTTTCTGTGGCGTCTCCTGCGGCGCCTTCTGTGGCGTCTCCTGCGGCGCCTTCTGTGGTGTCTCCTGTGGCGCCTTCTGCGGGTCTCCTGTTGGCGCCTCTGTGGCATCTCCTGCGGCGCCTCCTGCGGCGTCTCCTGCGGTGCCTCCTGCGGCGTCTCCTGCGGCGCCTCCTGCGGCGTCTTCTGCGGCGCCTCCTGCAGCGTCTCCTGCGGTGCCTCCGCACTTCCGTAGCGGCAGCGCTCGAGAGATCACCCTTCACAGATTCACTTTCCACTTCACTTTCATATAGATCGAGCTTTTGAAACAATAACCCAATATTTCAGATCTTAAGATATTCAACCCAAAATCATACACAAGCCAAATGATCCCCTTTGCTTTATATAGGCAAGCTCTTCCTTAAATCATGGACCAATACCACAGGCCAAAACCATAACAAACCAATACCATCAACTCAATATTAGGGATCAACACGTCTGTCGAGATGCCATGGTCCAAAAACCATAGGTTCAAATTCCAAGGACTAACTACCATGGACCAAAGGTAAGTTTTCC
>APFE031649105.1:178424-191735 GCA_000404065.3 Pinus taeda | reverse complement strand
GTAATTTTTAAGCTCCAGGTTTATGATAACCCATGGTATTGATCCATGGTATTGATGTGAGCATAGACTATTTAAAGGGGAAATTCTATCTTAGATCCATCTTAATTCTGGGTCTACCAAGTGCTCAGAGGGATAAATAGATTTCATGCCCCTAAGAGTGGTAGATGTTGAGTTAAGATGGATATAGGTTGGTTTTTATGATAATGAAGATATTAAATAGACTTAGGAAATTATATTGTAAAAACATCTTAAGGTGAATGGTTAAAGCATAGACATTGGACAAGTATATTTTTATACTTCTGTTTTAAACTGAAACAAATCCAGGGCTAAAAGGAATGGATTGATTGCACTAGTCATCCTTCTATAACTTTCCAACATATGCTGGAGTAAACAGATTGTAATTTAAGTAATTTTTCTAATTGCAAATGGGAACATACTTGTGTATTGGTAGGGTGGTTACGAGGTCACTAGAAGTGGAGTAAACAGATTGTAATTTGGGTAATTTTTCTAATTGCAAACACGAACATAGAAGTGATGAATTTGATTTTTCTTGGTTTTATATATAGTATTAGGTTTTTTCTCATGCTTTCTGTGAATGGCACAGGTGAATTTTATCTTACACCCACTAGATTATCGATATGTAATTTCGGTAATTTTGATTTCAAAAGATACTTTAAAGAAATGCAATGATTTCATTTGTGTATTCAATAAACACAAGATTTTATAATTGAGTAAAATATTCGCCATGCCTGGTGAGAGATTCGCCCAAAAATTATATATACGTATCATATTATTGATAAAATCGCCTTCCATTTTTCCTATATACCATGGAGATTCGCCCATTTATTATACATGTAAATTTAGGGGGAGTTCTTAAAATTTTCCCTGCTCTTGAACATGACACTCTTTGCTTCATGTTTGGTTGGGACATACTCCTTTGCATCATTGACCTTCCTTGGTTTGGGCCGTTCTTTTTTTCCTTCCATTTGATCTCTGCCACATCATTATGACCATCGATCCCATGGATCCAAACACTGCCAAACTTCCAATTTGTGTCACCGATATGTTCAAGAGTTGTCCTTGTGCAGTTACACTTACCTCTGATTCTCTGTATCATCCAAAATCATTTTTCATCCTCTCATCTCGTGTTAATGATGTGGGATTCATTATGGGCCTCCTTTGACACAGCTGCCTTCTGTCGACTTCAGCTCATTATCCGGGAAGTTGACCGAAGGAACAATAGGGCGTGAGGTATATAAGTAGAGAAAGTAAAAGCAGTCGGCATTTGGCATGTACTGGAAAAGGCAAGGGTGCAGATATTATATGATGCATAGTGGTAGTAGACTAGGAACAAGTAATAAATTTGGAATATTCTTGAAATCTAGGTTCCTAGTCAGCGGGTTTTACAGGCCGCAGATTGTGATGTAAACAGTGGATTTAAGTGGCCACGGAGAGTAAATGAAACAATGGGCTTATTTGTTTTGGCGAGAAGGAAAGACAATAGGTAAAAGGTGGGTGTCCCTAGTATTATTGAATTGTCTAGTGAATTACATCGAGGATGAAAGAAACAACCAAGTCTACCGAGGCAGAGGAATTTCCAGGACAACCCTTTATTATTGTTGAATTGTGTAGTGAATTCCATGGACAAGGAAAGAAACATGTGCCTTCCATGTACATGAGCGGGTTCGATAAATGACGCCCCTTTGTTTTTCATTTCCTTATGAGCCAATCAAACACAGTAACATGGCAAAAACGCTTCTCCCCTTGACAAGTACTGAACATCCAACATCTTTCTTTGAATTTGACACACATCAAGTACGCTTAGTAAGTCATGTGATATGATCACCCATTTTTCATGAACATTCATTGCATTGTTCGCGGATGCTCATGGAACTTGAATCACTCTGCTCTCTAACAATGAATATACATGGAGTTCATTATTGGTCAATTTAGTAGAGCCCACGTCATTGGTTAATTAATAATTTTATTGAAACTCCGTTAAAAGTTTATGGGAAGTATGCGGTTATGACAAGGTCACTTAGGTGAACTCAATCTCATAAAAATAATTATAATTAAAATGGTTACCTTTTATTAAATTTTATGATAATTGAAACAACATTAAAAAATTATTAATAATATTTTTTTGTATAAATATAATGAATATTATTTATACTATTTTTTAGGGGTAATTTAATAGATTTGGAGTTTTTTTCTCTAAATTTGATCAAATAATTTTAGACATGGTTATAATATTTTACTATTTAAAAAATTGTTAAGGCATCGAGATTTTACAAATTACACAACTCAAATTTACAATTCTAAAAAATTATTGTTAAATTTCAGGAAAATTTGATGAGAAAAAAATACTTGAAAAGAGCTAAAATGTTTCTTAGTTTAACTACACTATATTTTTATTTTAAAATTTGCAAAACTCTAAGTAATTATAAAAATAAAATATAGGATTTTAAAAATCATAATTGTGAATATTTATATAAAAATAAGAATAATATTAAGAAAATAATATTTAAAAGGAATAGACTTCTGTGAATCCATAATTTGGTTAGAGGAAATTTCGGCGAAATCACATACAAAATCAATTTGTCACGCGTTTCGAACCAACCAGTGGGTTCACGAGGACAAGTTGAAGAACCGATCCAGCCTTAGCTTTTAAATAGTATGGGTCATAAGGTCAGAAGTAGCCAGTTGTCAAATATAGTCGTTGGAGCTCTGCCATACTATTTAACAAGCTAAGCTGGATCGGTTCTTCAACTTGTCCTGACGATGAACCACATTGGTTGGTTCGAAACGCGTCGACAAATGATTTTGTATGTGATTTCGCTGAAATTTCTCTAACAATAAAAATAATATTTATATTTTTAGTGGCTTTAATTGTTGATTATATATATAATCAACATAGATCCATCTTAATTCTTGATCTACCAAGCACCTAGAGGGGTCAAATCTATTTTCACTCTAAAAGAGATTTGATCTCTCTTAGCCCTTAGTACTGGATGTCTATTTTCACTCTAAATGAGATTTGATCTCTCTCAACCCTTAGTACTGGTACATCTAGAGTTAAGGTGGATCTAGGTTGGTTTAATTTCCTCTTTAAATAGGCTAAATTCCACATGAATAGCATGTGTTAAATAACATGGGTCATTTTTATTTTTATTTTTATTTTTGTGCCAAGAGACACTCTCTATTCTAATATGGTAGAGATGTTGTAAAGTAATGTAATGTAATGTAAACATTTTAACTCATTGAAATAAAAATAAAAATAAAAATAAAAATAACCCTATAAAATAAAATTGACCTATGGTATTCATGTGGGATGGAGAAGGACATCTTGTATAGGATGGAGAAGGAACCATTTGCAAAACCTGCATCCATAAAGAGATATGTACAATATACAGATAAGGTGAGCATGTTTCATTCTCATGATCATGATTAAAAAAAATAGGATTATAATGATGGACAAGATGGTGAATGGTCTTTCTTGAGATGCCTAAAGGCATGGTAGCTAGTGTATGTTGAAGTAGAAATTTGCATTTCCCTTGAGGGTACCAATGACAACAACAAAGAGTCTCTAGGAGAAAAAACATGTCGAACTTGATACGATGAAGGGTGTTCATGCATAATATTTCATGAAAAGACATCCAAGATCGAAGGTTTGCTACTAACATTTGGAAATCCAATGGTTGTGTCGTATGACCCAATTTGATGTGATAATGTGTTAATGTTGAACATCAAAGGGCCAATAGACATGAGGATTAATGATGAACCTCTATGGCCTATCCAGGGTTAGTCTCACAAGTGGAGACTGAGAAGAAAGATACCACTACATTCATAAAATTGGGGAGCTAAAGTTGATAGGATTGAAGTCACAACTGTTAAGGGGAGAAGCCCCTATAGAAATCAACTGAAGAGGGACTAAGTATTAAATTGCAAAAGAGTGAAGATATGGATCATTAAGGTCAAGTTCAAACGGGATAGGAGGGAACTAAAGACTTCCCTTGGGAGCAACATAAGTGATTGATGACAAGTGGTGGTAGTCAAACATGATTATACAAAAGGTAATCTAGGGTTGGGAGAACATCCAAATGTGGTCAAGGCTTGTGTTCTTCTAGAGCAATAGTGGAAACTAATGTTCCACCTAGATTAATGGCCATGTCTACATTGGTGGTGTTGCTAGTGCTAATGGGTGTAAGTGCAAGGGAAATCCCTTGCGATAAGTGGGCATGGGGAGGAAAAAATGATAGGCACAAGGATTCACCATATTTTACCACCATAGTGATGATCATTGTATATTCACTTGTGGCAGGGGGCACAAAGTATTTTTATCTATTCATCTTTGTGGTCGGGTTTTAACATTGCATGATAGCCAACTAGGGGTCATGTTTGACTCCTTCAACTCTCAACTAAAGTTGTTGTGTATGGAGCATGATTGTTCAGAGGTCTTTGTTTCAACAAGATGTATACCCCAGCAATTTTGTACACCCTTCCACGCGAGGGGTGCGGGGGGGACTTGTCCCCCCTGCGGGAGTCGGGGGGGCTGATCCCCCCCAGCTGGGGGGTCCGGGGGCCAGCGGTCCCCCGGCAGGGGCTCGGGTGCAGCTCCGCCGAAGCTAAAAACATATTAAATTTTCCTTGTAAAAGTATAGTAATTTCTAGTCAATCTGGGCCGTTCATTAGGCAGATGATCTGACGGTAGAACTTATGTTTAGCTTAGGGTTTTTTTCCTAGAAGGCAACCCCTCTCTTTGTATGAGGGCATTATATTTTAGGCTGTGTAATAGATGTGTATTCTGTGTGTGTGAGCGGAAAACAGAGAGGTGAGACTGTGAGAGAAAACAGAGGATATTACAGCGGATTTGCTGTAGGTTGTGTCTCTTCATTTTGCTGGATAATAGAAAGGAAGGACTGGCTGTTTGGGTGGACGTAGCCCAAACTGGGTGAACCACATATATCTGTGTCTCTCTTGTTTTATGCGTTTTCTGTGTTTATATTTCTACAATATTTTATGTGTTCCATTCCTCCGTAATATATAATTTTCTAACAAACGTTACAACTTTGACCCTTCTAGAGTCTTATTCTTAGTTCACATGTGGCTAGCCCATTTTTGCTTGAGTAACAAGGGTTAATGTGGAATCCTCTCAAACCATGGTGGTTAAACCGAAACGCCAATTTTCGAGAAGCATAACTATTGCATACGAACTCTAATTGATGTCTTTCTTGCACCAATGGAAAGGTCTCCAACTGTAAAATAATGCTCGGGGGTTTGGCATAACAATGATTTTTGTACCCCAAAAAACTTGGTTTAAGACCTTGGAAGGTTTCAAACCCCAATTCTCCAAATTCATTTTATTTATTTTGAATTTTTAATACATATTTGTATTTATTATTTTTTTTCTAAAATTTGTATTTTAGGAGATGTTTTTAATCATAATTTTATTTGGATAATATTAGCTCCTGAGGACAAATCAGATTGATTTTCTCATGGGGTCTAGGAGTGGTGACAAACAATCAAGCGAAATATTATGGGTTGCTTAAGGGGCTTGATTTGGCCTTGGAAAGGGGAATTAATTCTCTAACTGTTATAGGGGATTCTCATAATCTTATCTAGCACATCACTCTGAGGGTTGTGCCCTCGGATTTTGCACTTGCTTTGATAATGTTAGCCAGGATTAAACTCCATATCTCCTCCCTTGATAAGTTCAGAGCTTTCCACATTCTTAGAGACCACAACTCCACATTGGATCCAATGAAAATCCAGGCTACCCTCTTATCTTTGGTAACACTAATTGTTAATGGGTCACTTATAGAGGTCCTCATGCCTTAACCTTCTATTATGCATAACATAATCGATATTATATTTTTAAATCAATATTTTTTTGGGGTGCACGTGGCCTCCCCCTCAAATTATGTCAAACCCAAATAGAAATCAACGTATTTACTTGGGCAAGCACCTCCCTTATACATCCTCCCCTCTCCCTGTACTAAGCTCATTTATGTGAACTGAAGGCGAATGATAGCCTCTGTATTGTAGTCTTTTACTTATGTTAATCGCTCGTGGTGAGTTTAAGCTCTGAAATCTATTATCTTGAAGAAAGATTAGAGTAATGGTGAAGCAAGACAACCCAGGCATGCAAATCCTTTTTGAGTGTGGTTGTCTAGTTAGGCCGATTAGGGTAGGTACTTCGTAGGATTACCAATCCAGCTTTTGTCTTAGAAGCAACTGTGGTTGAACTTTGGGTTGTGGCCACCTTGGAGGTTTTGTAGGGGATTTTGGTTTATATTTTCAAATTTTTTGATATATCTAGTTCTCTTAAACAAAAGTTTATCAACAATAACTGAGATTGCTCCTCGGGGTAAATGGCCAGTGAAATTGTTTTCCAAAAAGGATGGATGGAAGGTGGCTTTTGTATTTGATGCTAGAATAACTCTTGCAAGGTGTCCTTGTAACAACCCAAATTGCTTATCCTCATGTTCGTAATGTCAATACTTTTATGAATTAAAAGGCTGAGAGAGGGACACAAATTTCATTGCTTGAGGTAGGAGATTTCTTGAGGGAATTATTGATTTAAATATCAGCCCTTTTTTGGATGAGGGGATTATTTGATTAGGATGTTCAAGGTTCTTTGTTTCAGGAATCTAAATTTTTTTTACAATCATTAAAGGTTGGTTGGTGTGTTTTAATGGACTAGTTTTCCAAATTAAATTGGTCTGCAAGAGAAGCATGCAGGGCCATGCTACCTTTAAAAAAATTGCAAGGTAGGGATGACATGAGTTATGAATATTTGACCGTGTTGGCAAAAATGCCAGTGGGGAGGAAATCACTACACAAGAGAGAAAAGGGAAGGTGGAGGAAAAGAAAGGAAATCCTCTCATTTGATTCTCTTGTTTTGCCTCTCATGGAGCAAGGGAGTAGAGCAAAGGAAAAGAGAAGGGAGTTTGACCTAATTCACTGACTTAGGCATTCACACACTCAATCAACATTCAATGGATAGCAAGAGAGTAGAGGGAGACCAATAAGGACTTGGGGCTATGTTGTTGATCTCTAAGGGGAGTAACAAACCAAATAAAGGCCCTATCGAAACTTGTTGGGCATACACATTACAAAGAGCAGTGGCTTGCCTTGGGGATGGAGGCAAGGTGGCTAGGTGACGCTATGGTTCAGTTTTGTATTCGTTGAAGGTTTCCCTCCGATGGAACTCCACCTAAATATTTGGAACCTAGCTCGTGGGTGAAACCTACAAGTAATAGTGGTTGTAGCTTGTCTATGGTTGGATGGAGAGCTAGAGTCCCACTCTTAGTTGGACCATTTTTGCATTGTTTAAGATAAGTGCTCTTATGTTCGTTATGCATAGTAAAATATGTTCGCATTTCTGGTTTAAATGATTTTATTTCCATAGGAGGCATGTCTACAATTATTATTATATACAAGAGTGAATAATGTGCTGTGTTAATGCTTGAAGGAGCTGAGGTAGTACATGAGAATAATCATTAGACATTGATCTATTAGCATGAGTACTTCCTTCTTATTGAAGAATGATAGTTATGTGGGTTACATGTTTGTATTTCATTGTTTTGTTATAATGGAGTAATATTGAGGATTTCCTCTTCTATTCATATTGACCTTTGTGTGGGTCTTCTCTAAGTATTAGTAGTGTAAACTATGGTGTGGGTACGACACATTCATTTTATTCAATGATCTTAGGCCCACAGATCTATATTCTATGTTGTGTAAGGCATGGCCTCATTAACTATAGCTACCTAAATTAATATTCCTACCCTTCACACAATATTTCACCTCTATTATGCATTCCTTTCTATGAACATCACATAGTTGAGAGCCATATACGTCGTCATGTTTCTATTTGTGATTTAAGGGAACATTATTTATAGGTATGTGTGCATATGGTCACTGAGTGGTTGCAGTTGTCTGTGTTTTCCCTTTTTAATGAATGATGTCTCTTTTCTGCTTGAATGATGACATCAATAGCTCATGAATGCCTATGTTATTCTATTTACATTTCACTGTAATTTGGCTTGAATAGAGAACCCAAGTTAAAGACATTGGTATTTGTTGGTTTTTGAAATTTATTTACTACACCAAATTGCTTGAACTATGTTTGGTGTACAGGGGTAAATTAGAAAGAAAGAGACTTTGTTAAATAATTCTAAAGACCGTGAATTTGTTGTAAATGCCTTGAATACAAGAAGAAATATTTATATAGGATATACATATATGTATCGATACTAGTGTTGTAGGCATTGAATGTGTAAAACAATTTAGGGCTCATAGTGTTAAATTGGAAAGGGGTGAGATTTCATGAGTGAGTCATGAGAATGGGATTTTCCTTAAAGCCCGTATGTAGAAAGGCTTAATTTTATTTTAGTGTTGCAGGCATCGAGAATATGCAGAAATGCAGCTAGTGTGGTAAGCATTGGTAAAGGCACCAAAAACCTTTTTGGTTGGGCTAAAGCATCTAAATCCATCATCAAGTTATTAAAGTGGAGGCACCAAGGATGGTGGCTCTATGGAGGAAGAGCCAAATTAAATAGGCAAAACTAGTCCTTTTGTAACCAGGCGTTGCTCTAGAGCGTATAGAAATAAACAAATATATACATATATATCTACAATGACAGATGTCGTGTCCCAAAGAGTTTCCCCCATAATCCAAAAATGTGTAAAACAGAGGAATGTCGAGATAATGGGGACGGGATGACGTGTCCTAGTGGTCTCCTCCTAGCGTGACAAGGAGCAATCACAAGGAGGGTCGCTGGGGTGAAGGAAAAGGGAAGATGTGTCCTGGTGATCCCCACTCTGAAGGTGTGAAAGGGGGATAAATCAGAGAGGGTCGGGATGGTTAGGTGCAGGGTGACATAGCATTGCCACCTCGTGGGCCAACTAGAGGCAAGGGAGTGCAGAGAGATGGCTCACCATGTCATATTTCCCGAAGGCTCACCCCCATAGGCTCCATCCTAGCGGTATTAACTAAGTGTCGGTGAGAAGAGTGTTGGGGTGACATGAGAGGGATGATGTGTCACGGTGGCCCCACCCTAGAGGTGTAAGAGGAGAGGAAAAAGAGAAGTGTCGGGATAAAGTGTAGCAAGATTATGTGGCAGGATCTTGGCAGTGTGTGGGAACCACCACCCTGAGATCAAATGGTGGGGATTCGGCGAGATCTACGATGGGAGTGATTTACGACACCCTTCCCCTGTGACATTAGCAGTGAGGAGGGGGCGGGGGGGGGGTGGTGCAATGATTTTAGGTTGTCGGATGGGAAGATATGTCGTGGTTCATCCAATGAAAGCACCAGAACCATGGGTCAAAACCTTGATTATTCCACCCCTTGCCATGTTAATGTTCAGGCATGTTAGCCCAACATAATCCAATTGTGCACTATTGATCTACTCTCTCAAATCATAGCCGTTATATTTACTAGGGTGCCAGTGGGGATTGTAAAGTGGGATGACATGACAATTTATCATAGGTGCCAGGGGTTGTTGGATGGCAAGATCGTCGATCTCTAGCATGAGCGCAACGGACTGTGGTATATATATGTATATATGTATATGTGTGTGTGTGTGTGTGTATATATATATATATATATGAACAAAAAAAAACAAGGGGGAATTTATCCCTTTCTTCTAACAACACAAGAAGAGTTGGATTAGAGAGTAATAGTCATTCCACTGGGGCAACTAGGGTAAGGTCATTATAGGTGGTATCAGAGCATCCAAATTCAACATTTGGACTAGATGGACTCTATCATGGGCAAGTAGCAGCAGGTTCCTGAGTAAGGTGGGGTTTCATAATAATTTTTAGAAAAATTATAAAAGAAATGTTTAAGTGTTTAAAGTCGATTGTAAATGATTATGGCATGCATGATTTATGCATTTATATGGTGCTCTAGTTATGTGGAATGGTTGAGTATATGATTGATTTAGTTTACCATTAATGTTGGTCATATATTGAGCATTTGCATGCTTGGGAGAATATGTATGTGACTATTAATATGATATAAGGAACCCTTGGAAAACTCCTTGTGCTACTTGCATTATGTATATTGATGAAATTTTGTATCTACGTGTATGCTAGCTAATTGGGTTGTGAGATTTCCATGGCTTGGTTGGCATATGGAAAGGACCCCGATGGAGGTTGACTATATGATGAAATGGTTATTATGTTAATTAGGGGTGTTTTGTAATCAGTGGTTAATGGTTTCTTGTCATACTATGACCAGATGAACTCAAAGGTAGGGTATGGTGTAGACCTTGTAGATGTAGGATCAGTAGCTTGCTAGAGAATGATGGGCTTGATGATTCTCTGCTCATGTTGGTTAATTACTTATGCAAATAAATTCTAGGTGTAGCATTATGATGGATGTATTATGTGAATGCTTGCATGATCCTATGATTGTTTGTGTTGCGTAGCATCGCTATATATATATAATATATATATATATATATATATATGATAATTGGATGGGAACATCCAATGGCCTGTATATGATGTAGTACCTCCAGAGGTTAGAGGTATGATGTTGTGCAACTTTAGGAAGCCAAGTGATTGATAAATACTTGGTTGCAGGTATTTCTTATAGCAACAAAGATCGTGGTTAGTTACTAACTAGTTGCATGAGTAGAGTGCATGCTGATTAGGATGGTGTTACAAAATGTACTAACTTGAATTAAGTATGATCAATGTTAAGATAACATGAGATTTTTCTAACTGACCTTTTGAAGTTGCAGATGCCATGGTTTTTCTTGACCTTGATAAGAGGACCAAATTCTTCTTCTGTTTAAAAAGTTGATTAAAATAGTAGTGCGACCTCAGTAGAGAGGATGGTATTAAATGTGTTGTTAGTATGGGTTAAGGATTAAACTTTAATTTTTTCTTTGGCATGATGATGATTACGAATGATATTAATACACATGCATTGCTAACTTTTGAAAACAAACTTATGCATGCGATAATTGGTGCCCTGGTTTATCATACATGGTTGATGATGATCTTAAGGATGTGTGATAGTTGTAGGATTACATACTTGGAAAAACATGGTAAATATGACAATTAGCATATGTATTGTTAATTTATTTTATGAACTAATAGCTAAGTGTATGTGGTAGCAAATAGAAAGACTCAGTGGCGGCAAAAACAAACATGTATTTTGGCATCATGCAACAGCATATGGACCAAGTCCATCAAAAATGAGGAAGAGGGACATCCCTCCAAAGGAAAAGAACCTTCAGGAATTTGGAGGTTAATCTCAAAAAATTGGAAGATGAGCTAAGTTGAAAAAGTGGTTGCGGAAAATGGAATACCAATTTGAATCCTCCAAAAGGAAAGATGGTAATAGTAGGAAGAGGCCTCGTTAGGCTAAAAATTAGAAGAGGATAATCTCCTATTGGTGTTGTGGAAAAGAGCATATGAAAAAGGGTTGTCCCCATAGGAGGAAGAAGAGGGAATACAATAGCTGCTATGTGCCACTAGAACACAATTCAACAATGCAGGACACCAAGAAGGAGGAGGGGGAATTCCCTCCAAATCCTTGACATATATGTGTGTATGTGTGTGTGTGTGTGTGTGTGTGCGTGTTTTGGAAAGATCCCTTGTGAACTTTGGGGAATATAAGACCTTAAGGTTGTTGTTAAAGAAGTCTCGAACTTATGTGGTGTACGAATATACTTGTATATGTATACATATGCATCCTTGTATGATGGATGAGAGTGCCATGATTGCTGGACTCATGGAGATTGAGTTTATTTTTGAGTACTGCTTTATTTAATGCTTATGTGTTGTGGCTTTAATTTCTTGAATTTGTGGATTTATGTCATTCTGGTTTTAGACTTGTGCATGGCCATGCTAGTTGTTGGTCTTGGTTATCATGTTGTTTTGGTCTTGCTTAGGTTGGTGTTTTACTTTCGATTATTGTGAATGACTGTTGTTGTGAAATTCATGTCCTTTTGCAATGATTTCCTTTGTTTTTCCTCTTGCATTGGTTTTCGATCTTTAAAATTCAAATTGCATGCATGGGGGTCTTGGAATAAGGAGGTTGGAGTGGTAGGAAGGCCACAAAATCTTGAGAAAGGGCGATGCTTAATAACACGAAGGAAAACATGCCAAATAAAGTTCTAGGTAAAATGGAATGTTATTGGGCAATGGACATGAACAAAATAACAAGTAAAAATAAAAACAATTGCAAAGTGAAAGGGTTACATAAGCTATGATTGGTCGCAATCATGGATTCATCTAAACCCTAGATTTATTTAGCACAATCTAACAAATGTTGTTGCCATGATCAAGTAATGAAAATTCCCAATGGGCTAGTTGAGTCCCTAAGAATAATGGACATAGATGTGTGTAGCCAGGAAAATGGAAAGAAGGGAATTCTCTTAACCTTTGACTATACTTTCATATCTACTTATATATTGCATATGTGATTATGTTGATGGACACTTGTATATTGCATACATGATCATGTTGATAAATATATATGTATATACCTACGAAAAGGCCATTGTGTCTGACAAGGTTTTCAGAGGTCATTTGAATGAAAAGAAGATTTCCATTGTGATGAGGAATATATTGGGAAGGAAGGAAATTCTGCTAATTTATAATTATGTGAACATGACTCTTACACTGTGACCATGTCAAGGCTAAGAAAATGGGAAAAAAAATGAGGTAGTATGGCTTAGTTCACTTCAATGGACAAAAGGTGGTCTCTGGATTAATGGCAACATGGTGATATGTCATGAGGGACAAGGTGGTCTTTGGACTTATTATGATATTGTGTAATGTGACATGTTATGTGTGTATGTGTTTCTATTGTACATGTTCATGTGTTGTGCATGGGAATAGGGTAAAGTTGTATTACATGCTTTATGTTGTACCATGTGTATAAGTGTGTGTTGTGCAATGTGTTTAGGACATACATGTATGGGACTGTCTCGGCCTCTATGTTGTGTATGTGAAAAGTGTTCAGGATGAGCATGTGTGGGACTGTGTCAGCCTGTGTGTTGTGTATGTGAAAAGTGTTCAGGACGGGCATGTGTGGGATTGTCTGGGCCAATGTGTTGTGTACGTGTAAAGAGTTATGTGTGGGCCAGTGTCTACCTCTATTCCGGCCAAGAAAATATGGGACTATATGTGCTTGTTTAGGTATAAAGGAACCTATGAATGGCAATGAGTACACCTCCTGTCGACAGGATACTAACTAGATGGTAGTGCCCGCATTCACAAGGTAGAAAAAGGGCTTGTATATATCTATCTATCTATCTATCTATCTATCTATCTATATATATA
>APFE031649105.1:159657-177122 GCA_000404065.3 Pinus taeda | reverse complement strand
AAGTCAAAGAGAAGAGAAGAGAAGGAACTAAGCTAATTCAGTGTGTGTATGTGGTCAAGTGAAGAGAATACATCGGGTGCCTTCCAGATTAGAAACCAATCCAGTGTGTGTACGTGGTCAAAGTGAAGAGAAGGCACTAGGTACTTGCTATATTGGCAACCAATCTAGTGTGTGTACGTGGTCAAAGTGAAGAGAAGGCACTGGGGTGCTTGCCAGATTGGCACCCAATCCAGTATGTGTACATGGTTAAAGCGAAGAGAAGGAACTGGGTGCTTTCTCGATGGGATATCGACCTAGTGTGTATAAAGGAAAAAGCAAGGAGAAAATTAAGATAAGTATCAATATTTCATTGATTTTTGAACCTTTAAATTACAAATCTAAATACAATATTCTAATTCATGATGGTTTGGGTTATGAGCTAACTTAGTTCTTTTGTGATAGGAATTGAAGTAGAATTCCAAGTTCACCTCATGGATAAACTACTGGTGAGGTATGATTCAAATTTATTGCAATCCATTATGATGATTCTAGCGGAATTTATGTGCTATGATGTAGGAAAGCATATAAATTGCCCAGGTTAGATGGTTGGAGATGGATGCAAGATTGATGGCAACATCAGCGAAAGAATTGAAGTATACAGTGGTGTGTTGGTGAATAATTTTAGGACAAAGCCATTGTGGGTAACCAACACTCAATGGTTCTCATTTATTACCATGAAGCATGCTATGATCATATGATGGTTATGAAGGCAAGGATGTGTCTTGGATTTGAACTACTTTTGATGTGAGGAAGCCTTGCCAAAGGATGGATCGTCCGAGGGACCAAGAAGAAGAGAAGGGGATGCATAAACCTGGAAGTTGAGTGACTACCTAAATGAGAATAATCATATTACCTGAGGGGCTAATAAGCATATAAGAGAAGGCTGAAATATAAAATTTGAGTTTATTGGTCATGAGCATGGCTAATTAGGGTCACGAGCACATTGGGGTGTGCCCAGAATATTGAGATGTAAGTTGTTCGCTAAGGGAGCGAAGGGCTAAACATAGCAATAAAGAGAACAATCCAAGTTGAATTGAAGACCTCGAAAGACATCAAAAGACTCCAAAGGACCATTGGGAAAATGGTTGAATTATAACTTAAAGTCTATCATATTTTCTAACTAGATGATTATCATATATTGATTTGCTGGATGAAGAAAATGCATAAAGCAATGTAAATGCTGTAAAGAGATGAGTCTATAAAGCTCCATGAAACATCATGTCTATTTTTCAAATCTGTTCATTGTATGTGTCATTGAGCACTCATGATGGTGTTCCCTCTAGGAGAGGGGTTTGTAACAACCCAAATTACTTATCCTCATGTACGCAATATAAGTATTTTTAAAAATTAAAAAGTCGAGAAAGGGACATGGATTCCATTGCTTGAGGGAATTGTTGATTTAAATATCAGTCATTAGTTGGCTGAGGGAATCATATGTTTGGGATGTTCAAGGTTCCTTGTTGTAGGAATTTGAACCTTTTTTACAATCACTAAAGGTTGGTTGTTGTGTTTTTATGGACTGGTTATCATAATTAAATTGGGTTGCACAGAGAAGTACGCAGGCCCATGCCACATTGGAAAACATTACAAGGCAGGGAGGACAAGACTTATGAAGATTTCACAGTGCTAGCAGCAAGCATAATGGGGAGGAAATCACTGTGAGGAGAAAAAAGAGAAGGTGGAGGAAAGGAAATGGGATCCTCTCATTCGAATCTCCTGTTTGACTCTCATGGAGCAAGGGAGTAGAGCTGAGGAAAAGAGAAGGGAGTTCAACCTCATTCACTAATTTAGGCATTCACACACTCGATCAACATTCACTAGATAACAGGAGAGTGGAGGGAGAGAAAGTAGGGCTTGGGGCTATGTTGTTGAGCTCTAATAAACCTGCTAAAGGTCCTATCGAAACTTGCTAGGCATAAACATTACAAAAAACAGTGGTTTTTCTTGAGGACAAAGGTAGGGTGGCTTGGTGATGCTACCATTCAACTGTGTATTCATTGAAGGTTTCCCTTTGAAAGCACTCCAACTTAGGCTTTGGAATCTTAGTGGGGGGTGAAAATTACAAGTAATAATGGCTATATCTTGTTTATGGTTGGGTGGAGTGTTAGAGTCCCACTCTCAGTTGGAACATTTATGCACTATTTAAGATAAGTGCTCTTATGTTTGTTATTCATAATAAAATATGTTTGCATTTCTGGTTTAAATGATGCTATTGCAGCAGGAGGCATGTCTGCAATTATTATTATATACAAAAGTGACTAATGTGTTGTGTTAATGCTTGAAGGAGATGAGGTAGTGCACGATAATAATATTTAGACACTAATCTATGAGCATGAGTTTGTCCTTCTTGTTGAAGAATGATGGTTCTGTGGGTTACATGTTTGTATTTAATCGTTGTGTTATAATGGAGTAATATGGAGGATTTCCTCTTCTACTCTTATTGACCTATGTGTGGGTCTTATCCAAGTCTTAGTAGTGTATACTATGGTGTGGGGTCGACACATTCATTTTATTCAAATCTTAGACCCACAAAATCTATATTCTGTGTCATGCAAGGCATGGCCTCAATAAATGTAGCTACCCAAATTGATATTCCTACACTTCACACAAGATTTCACCTATGCTATACATTCCTTGCTATGAAGCTAACAACGCTGAGAGCCATATATGTTGCTATGTTTCTGCTTGTGATGTAAGGGGACATTATGCATAGGTAGGTGTGAATATGGTCATTGAGTGGCTACAACTGTCTATGGTTTCCCTTTTTAATGAATGAATGTCTTTTTTTTGGTTAAATCATGTCACCAATAGTTGATGAATGCTTGTGTTATTCTACTTACATTTCATTGTAATCTTGCTTGAACAAATAACCCTGGTTAAAGAAATTAGTATATGTTGGATGTTGAAATTTATTTATTGCACCAAATTTCTTGAATTATGTTTGATGTATAGGGGTAAATTTTAAAGATAGAGATTGTTAAATAATTCTGAAGATTGTGGTTTCCCTCTAAATGCCTTGAATACAGGAAGAAATATCTATAAGATATACATATACATATTGATACGATTGTTGTAGGCACTAAATGTACAATGTTAAATTGGAAAAGGGGTGAGATTCTGTTAGTGGATCCTCATACTGGGATTTTCCCTAAAGCCCGTATGTATAAAGACTTACTTTTATTTTAGTGCCGCAGGCACCGAGAATGTGCAAATATGCAGTTGGTGTGGGTAAGCATTAGTAAAGGAACCAAAAACTTTCATGGTTAGGATAAAGCATCTAAATAAATCATCATTTTGATAAAGTGGAGGCACGGAGCATGGCGGGTCTATGGAGGAAAAGTCGAATTAAAGATGCAAAACTAGTCCTTCTATAATCGGGTGTTGCTCCATAGAATATGGAAATAAATAAATATATACATATATATGTACAATGGTGGATGACGTGTCTTAGAGAGTTTCCCTCTAAAGTCGAAAAGGTGCACCACAGAGGAACACCATGATAATGGGGATGGGATGACGTGTCCCAGTGGTCCCCTCCTGATGCAAAAGGGTGGAGTTGCAAGGAGGGTCGCTGAGGTGAAGGGACAGAGATGATGCGTCTTAGTGGTTCCCACCCCGAAGGTGTGAAAGGGGGATTAGTCAGAGAGGGTTGGGATGGTTATGTGCGGGGTGATGTGGCATGCTACCTCATCATCCAATCAGAGGCAAGGGAGTGTAGAGAGATGGCCCACTATGTCATGTGTCCTGGAGGCTCACCCATAGAGGCTCCATCCTAGCAGTATAGAATAGGTGCTGGTTAGAAGAGTGTCCGAGTGACAGGACAAAGATGATGTGCCCCGGTGTTCCCCACCCCTGAGATGTAAGAGGAGCGACAAAAGGGACACGCTGGTATAAGGTGTAGCAGGATGATGTGGTAGGATATTGGTAGTGTACGGGGAACACTGCCATGAGATTGAATGGTGGGGATTCGCCGAGATCTATGGTGGGAGTGACTTGCGACACCCTTTCCCTGTGACGTCAGCAGGGAGGAGGGGCGAGGTGGCACAATTATTCTTGGTTGTCGGATGAACAAATGTGTCACGGATTGTCTGATGAAAGCACCAGAACCATGGGCTGAAACCTTGACTGCACCACCCCTTACCATGTTAACGTTAAGCTATATTAGCCTAACACAATCCAATTACGCACTGTTGATCTTCCCTCTCGAATCATAACCATCAAATTTAATCAAGCACCAGTGGGGACCACCAAAGTGGGACAATGCGACTATATATATATATAAGGGAAAAACAAGGGGGAATTTATCCCATTCGTCTGATAGCACAAGAAGAGTTGGATTAGAGAGTAACAACCGTTCCACCGGGGCAGGTGGGGTAAGGTTGTTACAATCTTATTACTAGTTATAAGGAAGTGGGTCCATTTGAAGGAACAAGGGTGTGATCCTTAAAGATGTCGTAGCTCATTTTGATGGTCTTCATATCAAATTTCGAAATTGTCTTGTCTGATGTTGATGTTGAATTGAATTGAGGACCTAGGTTTGGGAAAACACATAGAGATATCAGGTAGATTGAGGGGATTTCAACCATAGTGGTTGTTTTAGAGATTGTTTATGTCTCTCAAAAAATACAAACCTTATGGCAACTTCTTCAAGGATGGGTGTGTGTGCTCTCATTCGAATGATTACTGAGCCATCCATCAAGTTGGACATGGAACAAAAAATGGTGCATGAGAATGGTGCACAAATTGTTGAAATTAGGCAATATGTCAATAGGCTTCAAGGCCAATTTTCTACTTTTTGAATGTACGCCAACATCAAAGTCAATCAATTCACATATCATCAACAAACTCGATCTCCCCAACCATTTCAAGTTTGAATCAGGTGGTAGATGACCCAAACATAATTGTTATCAATAATTAATCTCAACAAAAAGAATGCATATTAAGACAAAAATTTTGGGTGGCTCTTCATCAGAGTTTATACAAGCAGAATTAGTTGTACTATTGTAAAGAGAATGAAAATGCAGCAAATAAGTTTGTTAAGGTGTGAGATGTCCTCTAAGGACATTGAAAATGTAACCCTTTTGTACTCGGGTGGTGCTTAACATTGTTTTTGCTTAATATGATCTCTTAATTATTGTTAAAACATATTTTAATAGTCACTTAAATTATTATTTTATGTTGATAAACATGGTTAAAATTTTATTTTATACAAACATTAGATGTATGTTTAAGATTTAATAAAAATTTAAACTTTTGGTCATTAAAATTTAAAGAATTGTTGTGATTAAATTTATTAAGTTACTTGCATTTTATAAATGGAAATTTGTGATTATTTGTTTTATTAAAAGTTTTTTTTTCCTAATTAAGTAATAAATCTCAGTGTTAAAATTTAAATTCTTAACAATTTTATTTCTACAATTGTCTTTTTTACTTACATAAATATTTAAACCATAACATTTATCACCATATAATTTTTATAATAAATCTTTTAACAATTTCTCTATAAATCTCTAACATTCCTACAATTTCAAAAATATATAATATATATATATATATATATAACTTTCACAAAACTATAAATAAATTTATATACCTATATCAAATCATTCTTATATCGCCATAAACAATTTTTATGTTTTTATTCTGAACAAAAATTCATGGTTAGATCTCTAAAATAAATATCGATAAAGTTTCAAACTATAAATATAATTTTGTTTGTTTGTTTTTTTTACTCTCCTTGAGAACCAAATAAAAATTAAACTGTGATACAACGACACAATATTACTTTTCTGTTTCAGGACATTCAAACTTTCGAACATGAAATTTAACCCGAGGCATTAAATTATGTCACATATCGAACTTTTTAATAGAGTTAAAACTAAACTTGCCCGGAAAGAAAACCATTTACAATCATCCTTACCCTACGTCGTTCTATTAGTGTTTTGTTTCGACCACGCTGATGGACAGACATGATATGAAATGACATAACTCGCCTCTCATCGCTGTAAGGATGGTTAACTTTTATCATAGTCTAATTATTTTGAGTTTTTGATATTTTTTTATTGGTTTGGTTTAAAATTAGAATAAAATTCAGCAATGTAATTATATATTATAATTAAATGTATTATGAATCTTCCAAAATATTCAGTTTAAATTGAATAAACAGCAATGTAATTATATATATTATAATTAAATGTATTATGAATTTTTCAAAATATTAAATTTATGTATATATTAATTATTATTTTTAATTTATGTATATATATAGTTTAGTAGGTTTAAAAGTTAAAAGTGCTGTAATCTTTTGGGTTAGGATTTAGTTTAGGGATTTCATTAAAAATTAGGTATTTCTAGTTATAACTGTTTCAGTTATTGTTTTCAAGTACAAATGTAACTTTCATTGAATGAACTAATATATATAGATCACAACATTTGAATCAATGGAATTCTCCAGACTTCTTATCAGTGGTATTTGAGCTTGGATCAAACTTCGTTGAACCAGAATGCCTAGATCCTCCACTGCTGTAAACCAACAAAGAAGATGTGCTTGCTAACCTGAATACTTAACTGTTAGCAGCGTTGGTAGAGGCGTGACCTGGTAGTGTGCGCAACAACATTGGTGGAGTCAGCAGCATTGGTAGAGGTGTGCTTGGTGGAGACTCTGCTATGGTTGTTTTTAATATACAACCATTGGGTTGTTAATAGTTTTTTTTTTCTAAGTTAATACAAAAAATATTTAAATAAAGAAAGAAATTTATGCTATAATGATTGAAACAGAATTTTTTTTAAAGAATTTTGTTCCTTTTTTTCCATTGGAAAAATCGTAATCTTTCATTAATATGGTGAAAAATTATATGTAATATATGTTATTCAACATATGCAGTTTGTGTCCCATATATCTATAATATTTACAAACCATTCATTTATATGGCTATGTCAATATCAAAAAATCATCACGTAGGATGATGCTGTGTCAAAAATAAAAAAATCATCACATGAAGATGCTGTAATAGTGTTCTGTATAAACATATGTACACCTCATAGGGTGTTGATCATAAATAAAACTATAATATCTACATCATCATTATATAATCGATAATCCTTCAAAAAATTAGTGACCATCCATCTGATGGTAGATATGATTTATATAAGGCCTATGGTAGTACTGATACTGTGAGGTGCCCCTCTGTTCTTGGATTATCCATTGTCCTCTTGGCAGGTGTGTGGCTTCCTTGGATAATCCATCAGCACTGTGGTTATGCTCCTTGTAGATATGACAAATAAGTATGGAGTCAAATTGTGCTTTAAGATGAAATACTTCATCCAACAAAATTATGAGTGCGTGAGCGTGACATGTAGTGTTCTGATTGAACCAATTTATAATAATATTTGAGTCACCATATATCTGTAACTTTCTGCAATCATGATTTAAAGAAAAATGCATAAGATGGCGAAGAGATATGAGTTCTACATAATTGTTCATTCCAACTCCTAGGCCCATCTTGACTTTGAAATAATGTTGATCTGATATATATAGCATGAAACCACCCCCACATTCGTGTTGTTGGGCAGCTCCATCGAAAAATGCCCATGGAGTGGAATGGTCTATTGGATCAGGGGCTATCGGTCTGCGGGTACGAGGGGGAGTAAATTCAGGCAATTCGTGATAAGAAGCAATGATTTTGGTAATAATTGATTGCCAGCAGATTGAGCCATTTTCAAAGATCATTTTCTTCCTTGCCAACCAAATAGCCTAGCAAATGATGAGAGGAAGACACGGGAGGTTAGATCCATCATGTGTTCGGCTCAAGGCTTCCCAAGTTGATGTGACATTTTCTCCTTCCCATGTTCCCGTAAATCTGATATCATTGGCCACACCATTCCATATCTATTTTGTGATATTGCAGAAGCGGAAAAGATGATCCGATGATTCGTATTGTTGTTTGAATATAATGCACTAGGTGGGACCATACACGAATCTGTGCATAAGCGAGTCCTGAAAAAGATGATAGCTCTTTAAGACCCCATCCTCCCCACTTTTTAGGCATAGAATATTATCCTACTTAATCCATGCAAAAACTCGTTTATCTTGCCCTCCTTTCCAAAGATATCTGCAACAAATTTGTTTGAAGCGGGTTAGAATACATCTAGGTATCCAGGCTAAAGCCATCCAATATACAGGGGTAGCCTCTGGCACAGATTTAATGAGCACCAGCCTTCCTGCTCTAGATAGAAAGCGATGGCTCCAGTGAGATATCCTCTTCTTAAATTTGGATATCGGCCAGGTCCAATCTGCTATCTTGTGTCCCAAGGGCTTGATCCAAAACCCAAATATTTGAAACCCTGATCCAGAGGTCGAGGGCTGTATGGGAATCGGTGCAAGGCAAGATTGGATTCTTGTGCAAATGTGTATGCCAGAGATATATAGGATTTTGTGTGGTTTGCCACCATACCCGTGGATCAGTAGAAGATAGCAAGGATCTTATCTAGAGTGGTCGAATCACGTATGCTTTCATCCAAGAAAATGAGAACGTCATCCACAAACAGGAGGTGAGTCAGGTAACACTGATAAGTAATCTTTAGACCTGATAATCTGCCATTCTACTTCTCATGATAAATGAGTCTGCTCAGGCATTCCATGACAAGCAGAAAGAGGAGAGGTGAAAGAGGGCAACCCTACCTGGGTCCTCTTTCAGCATGGAAAAAGGGAGAGGTAGAGCCATTGATGAGCAGGCTATATGAAGGGGTTGATATATAGGCCATTATCCAATTGGTGAATAAAAGGGGTAAACCCAAGTGGATGAGAAGAATTTTAATATAAATCCAGTTTACACGATCAAAAGCCTTGGCTAGGTCAATTTTGAGGATGATACCCTTTAGTCTACGGGTTCGAATGGAATGGATGGCTTCTTGAGTAGTGCCAATAGCTTCATGAATATGGCGGTCTTCAAGGAAAGCAAATTGTTCCTGGAGGATATGCTAAGATAGAATGGGCCTGATGTGATTCGCAATGATTTTGGAGATGATCACAGTTGCAGAGGGAGATGGGCCAGAACTCATCAAAGGAGGCAGAGGAATCTGATTTCGGGATGAGGGCTATGAAGGTAGAGTTGATGGCATTGTACAATATACCTATAGATCGGCATTCATCCACAACCTGAAGAAGATCCGTGGCCAATATATCATAAAAAGCCAAATAGAACTCGATAGTCCATTCGTCTAGGCCCAGGCTTTTGTCTTTTTTGAACCACTTTAAAACCCCCTCAAGTTCCTCTGGAGTGACAGGAGCACTTAATTCAATTGCTTCTTCCTCCCTTACCATCCGAGGGAATAGTCCTGCCACTTGTATGATATCTGTCAGATTTGCCTCTTATGGCAACCTGAACAAAGTCCGAAAGTGGGAGGTGCCCAATCTAGAGAGCTTTTGGAAATTATCAGCTTGCTCTCCATTAGGAAGGGGCAATTTCCAAATTGTGTTCGAAGTCTTCCTTCCCTTGGTGAAATTTTGGTAGAATTTGGTGTTCTCATCTCCGACCTTTAACCATATGGCCCTACTCTTCAGTCTCCATGATTCTTCCCTCTCCTTGAGAATCTGGTCTTTCTGCATCTCTAACTCAATTAACTTGGACTTCTTAGCAGCTGAGGTAAAACTAAGATTCTTGTCATCCAACAATAATTCCAACTCAACTTCAATGGATGAAATCTTCTAATCTTCCTTAACCTTCTTCTCCTTTGCCCAGGCCATGGTTAATTGTTTTATCTAAGAAATATTGTGGCAAAAACCTTCTACCATTGTTCTGTGATTTGTAATAGGGTGGGTGGCCCAATAGTCCTTGACAAGTTTTATATACCCCTCATCTTGAAGCCAAACATGATTGAATTTGAAAGGTGCCTTTGGCTTGGCATCAGGTCCAAGTATCTCCAGGTAAATACGGGAATGATCAAATTTTCCCCCTGACCCCACCCATTGTCTGTATCTGGTTATTCTTTGAAGCAAGGGGATTTTGATCAGGAATCTGTCCAGTCTTCTAGCCAGGGCAACATCCCCTACTCTCCGGTTCCTCCATGTAGGCATAGGCTTATTCATGGGGATGTCAGCAAGTTGATGTTGATCCATAATATCCTTAAAGAAATCAGATAGGGGGTCAATTTGGGCATGATATCCCCAGGATTCCCCATATCCGATGGAGTAATTTAGGTCACCCCCTATGATGACCTGGTCCATATTTGTCATATTTAATCCAAGAAAAAATTGCCAGAATTCCTTTCTCCTCTAGCAAGGGCCATAAACATTGATGATCCTCAAGTTCTCCCTAGCTCCGCCGAGAAGAGATCCATACCTATAAAGCCCATTCCTCCCCAGGTGGAAGATACATTTATGGTCCAAGGATTGTATCCAATGGCCAAACCCCCAGCTCTACCAATGGCATCCAGTGCATGGAATTTCCATCAGGGCCTGATGGTCAATAGGGTTTGTTCAATAGAAACAACATTACATAGAGTCTCTTGCAACATAATGATATCAATCGGATCATTCTCAATCAACCTCTGCATGGCTAGTTTTTTGGAGGTACTAGCCAGACCTCTGCAATTAAAGGAGAGACATTTCATGGCAGAACCTCATTTGGGGTTTGCAATGCTCTAAGAACCCATTCCATGGTAGATTGCCTACCAGAAGCTACCTCAGCTCCGGCTTTCTGAATGGCCTTTTTCAGGTCAGATTTATGTCCACGAGAGGACTGAGTAGAAGGACCAAGGTAGGTTAGCCCCAACCCAGATTGTGAGTCTGAGCCCGAAATGTGTCTAGGGTGAAGGTTGTAGGAATGAGGTATTGCTGGGTGAATGGAGTCCGAAACCCCAGATGCAGATGGGGTCGAATGGACAGTAAGGGAGGAGGGTTCTATGACGGGTGGGGGGATGGATATCGCACATGTAATAACAAAAGCCATAGGTGCAATAAATTCCAAAGGAGAAACAACTGAATGTGATAATGAATATGATTGAGAGGATGGGGGGAGAAAGGTGAAGTACCCAAATTACGCACCATCTCCACAACAGTAGCAGCTCTAGCCCGAGTCGGTGGGGGCGAGGGCGGCTTGTAGACTTCTTCCGCAACCTTAGAGGGTTCACCCAAGTTAAATTTTGGAGTTGAGATGTTGATTTGAGTTGTCGATACAGGAGCTTGAGGTGCTGACTCCGGTGCTTTTCCTTTTAGTGTTTATGGCAAGCAAATGGGATCAGCTATCTTCATGAGTAGAGAACATTCCTTGTAAACGTGTCCTACCTTATGACACCTTCGGCAACGGAAATGTACCCCCTCATAATCCAAGATCTGAATTCTGGTGTAATGCCTCCACTTCAGGGTAATCTTCTCTTCGATACACTCCCTCGTGTCCAAGTGAACCAGAATTCTAGCCAGCGCACAGTTTTTTGTCTGAACATAGGCCTTATCATATTTCAGATACGTCCCAAGGGCATTTCCAATCCTTATAAACACCACTTCAAACCAGAATTGTAGAGGTAGTCCAGGTTATCGCACCTAAATAGGTCCTACTCCGATTTTTTCCCGTTTCGGATCAAATAACAATGACCATTGCTTAAGGAGGACTAGTGCCATCTCTATGTGCCAGTATTTGGAGAGAATCAGATCAGTGTAGTCTGTCTTTGAGAAATGTAGGGCAAACCATCCCCGAGCCAGGCTCTGAACCTCAAGAAGTTCCTAAAGCATGCCACCCTAGATCTCTTTAACCCAATTTGTGAGCCTAGTTGCAAAGTATGCCCTTCCACTCACATGTCCAACAAGTACCCTGTTAGCCTTGTCCACCACCTCGCCCATAGGTATGTCTTCGCCAAAAGTGGTTATGAGGTCCTTTGCAGAAGTCTTTACACACTTGACCTTTCTTTTCCTTGTCCTCAGTGCTGATGGATGTTCCGTTAATGGGTCTGATCCCTCATCCTTCAGGGGAATTGCTACTTTAGTTTTTATGACCGGTGAATCGAAACAACCAGAAGGGAGGGAATTAGGATTTGCAGAAACCGGAGGAGTCGAGCGCTGAGGGGGTGCCAGGTTATGGAGGGGGAGCAGATCAAATGCAGGTGAGGGAGGCGAGATGGTAGAGAGGAGGTTGAGAGTGCTAGGGGATAGCGAGGGGCAATCAAGTCCCGAGGTTTCCAGAGAGTGATCCAAATCACGGCGGAGAGGTTGGGGGTCCCGGAAGCGAAACAATTGGCGAAGAACCCGAGTATGGAGAAGCAGTTCTGTCAATGCTAGGGTTTGGGCTTCGACTGCCAAAGATGGTCTATCCCTCGAATGGATCTTGGGAATAATCAAGGGCCTCCTCTTCAATATCCATCTCTTCCATTAACAGAAACCGCCAAGGGAGAGGTTGACCGCGAGCACAGTAAGATGGATGTCGACAAGGCGCAGTGGTAGGGCTACAACTATCATAGTTACCCGAATTTACTACGTATAATATTGTGTTCTGTCACTGTGCAGGTGTAGGGATGCGCGCGGGCCACCTGCCCGCCTGTGGCCACGTTAGTGCCCAGAACATCTTCCCCCATATGATCATTGTCTCATACATGAATTATAAATGAAAGGAAATAAATCAAACAACTACAATACCTTCCTAACCAGTGATGCCTACTAAGAAGGAAGGCCCTTCCTTCCTAGCAAGTGCTAGTACACTACACAACACACAAGTTAGTGAACAAAAAGGTATGGCGCCATTCCATAATTTATTAACCAAAAGAATTTTGTTCCTGTAATCATAACAATTTTTTTAAGAATTATGTCATTATCTGAAGAAAAAAAAGAGATGAACTCCTTAGTATCATTAATTGTGATTGTTCTATCCGAAAAGGAAAATTACTAGGAATGGTTCAGGAAGGTTAAAAATACACTTATTTTTAATTATTTGTGGGATGGAATCTATGAAGGAAAAGAAGGGAATTCACCAGATCAGCCTGACGAGGAGAAACAATTAGTAATCTGGCAAAGTACGGATAAAAAGGCATATGCTTTAATTTCCACTTCAGTCTCAAAAGAGGTAAGTAGATGCATTACTCAGAATAAAACAACGTATGACGCCATAACAAAACTAAAAGAGCTTTATGATTCACATTCTGAATTGGAGATAATTCAGTTATTGTTGAAGTTATTTAATTTGGAAATGAAAGATAATGATCCTCTAAAACTTGCTTCTGGAATTAAAGCCAACAATCATGAAATTGAATCTAATGGAGTTAAAGTTGATTTCCCACTACCTTTATAAAAGCTCTTTACCCTAGTTATTCACACTACTTGGAATCTCTCCAAGCTAGTGGGCAGTTAAAAGATTTAGATTTTGATAAATTAATAGAGAAAATTGTAGAAAGAGAGAATGCTTTTGGCAAGAAAGAAACATCACATAATTCTAATACCAAAACCCTATGTCTTGCTCAAAAAGACCAAAAACCTCAAGAAGAATATGAAAGAAATACTAAGGGTAATAGGGGTCGAGGTAGGAAGAATTATAGAAAGGGGAGGGGGGCAGAGGGCAGGAATATTCAAGGAGATAAACATCAGAATGATAAACAAAGAATTTTTCCTAATAAAACAACTGTAAAATGCTTTAGATGTGGTAAAATTGGACATATAGCTGCAAATTGTAGAATTGCTTGGGAGAAAATTAATGAAAGAAGAGAACAAATTCTTGAAAAGAAAGATCATCTAATTCCAGAAAAAGGACAGTCTTCCGAGAATGCACATTATGTTGTTGCTCATTGTAATTTTCATATGGAAGATATATTTAGTACCTCTTTTTCTTCATGGCATGAAAGTTGGATTTAGACACAGGTGCCACTTGTGATATGACCTTTAGAAGAGATTTGTTTGAAAAATTTAGTGATAATATTGATGGAGTAGTGTATTTTTCTGATTATACTTTGAATGATGTTCTTTACATTCCTGAGTTCCAAAGAAATTTATTATCTCTTGTACAAATAAGACAATAGGGACATTCCATCCACATATTTGATGGTAAAGTGGAAATTCGAAGCGTAGGCGACAATAAAATGGTAATGACTAGTGTAGAAGAAGATAAATTGTTGAAATTGAAAGGTGTGTTGTTTGTTACATTGAACATAAATTATTTGGTTCAGCAAAATGATCTTTTGTCATCTTCTTTATTGTGGCATCCATGCTTTGGTCATATTAATTATAAAAGTATTATAATTATGAGACAGTAGGGGATTAAAGGACTTCCAATAGTTCCCAGAAAATTGACCCCATGTAATGCTTGTATATTGGGCAAGCATCACAAACAATCTTTTTAGAATTCTACTTCTCAAGCTACAAGAAAATTAAATTGCATACACTCTAATTTGTGTGGACCTATGCCTGTACCAACTGCGAATGGAAATAAATACATACTGAATTTTATTGATGATTATTTGAGGATGTGTTCGGTTTATCTACTTAAGGAAAAATCACAAGTTTTTGATGTGTTTAAAAAATTTCATCTCTTGATTACAAATGAAGCTCAACTAAATATTGGTACTACAAGAACAAATAATGGAGGAGAATATACTTCACATGTCTTTGAAAAATATTTGCAAGAGAATGGCATCAAACACCAAACCACAATACCATATAATCCACAACAAAACGGTGTTGCAGAACGAATGAATAGAACATTGCTTAATATCGTAAGGTTAATGATGTTTTTTAAGAATGTAAAATTGATGTTTGGGGAGAATCAGCGCTCTGCGCAACATATATTAGAAATTGGTGCCCATCCTCTGTCATTAGCAACAACACTCCATATGAAATGTGGTATAATCGTCTTCCTGTTGTTAAACATTTCAGGGTTTTCGGTTCTCAATGTTATGCTTTGATTCCTAGACAACAGAGGACTAAGTTGAGTGAATGGAGCAGAAAATGTATTTTTTTAGGGTATTCTATGACTCCTAAGGCATACCGATTATATGATGAGAGAACACGAATTTTATTTTGTCAAGAGATGTAATTTTTTTTAATCTGATAAAGATTCCCTCACTATTGATAGAAAACTTAATCAAATAGAAACGTTTGTGCCTCAAATTTTTTATTATGAATCAGATAATATTCCACATCCTAAAGGGGGGATACCTATATTAGATTAGTTTGTGGAGTTTCCCTCTCTCAATGATGATAATTCTGTTATTGATGAAAAATTGGTTGATGCAAGCATTTGTACAAACATGACAGGGACCGAAACAGAAACAGAGTTGACAGGGACAAAAATGGCAAGAACTGAGACAAATGAAGATGATGATTAAATTCCTACACAACCTTTGTGAAGATCATCTCGTATTCGAACATTTCTGAAGAAATATGATGAGTTTAAGAATAGAAGTTCCTCAGGTAACTATTCTCATTGTGAATTTAACTTTTCTGTGGATTGTGAACCTACTTGGTTTGAAGAAGCTACTAGTTATGATCAATGGAAAGATGCAATGCAAAAGGAATATGATGCTCTCATAAAAAATGGCACGTGGAAGCTTGTGGATCCTCTTGTTGGCATCAAACCTATTGGTTGCAAATGGATTTATAAAACTAAGTATAAAGCTGATGGTTCACTAGACAAACACAAGGCAAGACTTGTAGCGAAGGGATATGCACAAAAAGAGGGTATTGACTATACAAAGACATTTTCTCCTACAGCTAAATGGGGCACTATTAGATCTTTATTTGCTATTGCAGCTTAGAAAAAATGGAAAATTCATCATATGGATGTCAAAACTGTTTTTTTAAATGGAGATTTGAAAGAAGATGTTTACATGTTTCAACTAGAAGGTTTTTCCATTAAAGGGAAAGAACAAAAGGTTTGCAAACTAATGAAGTCTTTGTATGGCTTGAAACAAGCGCCACGAGCATGTTATGAGATACTAACTAAACATCTTCTAAAGTTAAATTATAAACATTTTGACCTAGATGATGCAACTCTTTTTGTTAAGAAAGTTGGAAGATCAGTTGTATATCTAGTTGTATATGTTGCTGATTTGATGATCACAGGAAACAATGATGAATATATATCATCTATTAAGAAGGAATTGAAAAAGGTTTTTGATATGACAGATTTAGGCTTACTTCATTATTATCTTGGAATTGAAGTTGATAAAAAACCACAACATATTTTCATCTCTCAGAAGAAGTATGGTTGTAAGTTATTGAACAGATATAGTATGATGGATTGTAATCATGTTGCTACACCAATAGAGCAGAATTTGAAACTTACTTCAGAAGAAGGAAAATCGTTTGAAGATCCAACAAAGTATAGGCAACTTGTTGGAAATTTGATTTATTTATCTATTACTTATCCTAATATAACATTTGTTTGTTTGTTTATTTTGTTTTGTTTTTGTTTTTGTTTTTGTTTTTATTTTTTTTGTTTTTGTTTTTTTATTTTATTTTTTTTTTATTTTTATTTTTATTTTTTATTTTTTTTCGTATGGTTCGCGGACACCCATGGTTAGTGGATGCCGGCTATGTCCACGTAAAGACTAGAGATGATCTCTAGGATCCTGCCCCTCGGCCATCACATATCTGACCTCAAGGAATTTCGGGGAGAATTGACCCTGTGACCTCTCGAACGTCGAGGCACTGACTTGACTAGTTGGGCTAACCCTTGGGGCTCTAATATAACATTTGTTGTAGGAATACTTTCTAGATTTATGCATCATCCTTGTGAGGGGCATTAGATAGAAGCAAAAAGGGTGCTGAAATATTTAAATGGAACCCAAAATTACGGCATCAAATATACCAAAGTTTTAGACTTCCATTTCGCTGGTTATTCAAATTCCGATTTTGATGGAGATAAAGAAAATGGAGTCTCTACTTCTGGCTATTTGATGAATCTTGGATCAACAACCATCAATTGGAGATCATGCAAGCAATCTGTTCCTACTGATTCTACCACTGAAACCGAATATGTTGTAGCAGCTCAAGCCACTAAGGAAATCATTTGGCTTCGGAAAATTCTTGAAGATTTGCAGGAGAAACAAAAAGCTTCAACTCCTTTATTTGTTGGCAACTCTTCTACAATTCAGTTGGCCAAGTATCCAAAGTTTCATGATCAAACCAAACATATCAACGCCAAGTGTCATTTGATTCGACATCATGTAGAGGCCAAAACAATTCATCTGACACATTATCCAACATTAGAACCATGGAACACATAAAAATAGTTAAAATGGTAACTTTTTATTAAATTTTATAATAATGGAAAATATATTAAAATATTATAATAATAATATTTATAAATATAATTAATATTATTTATACTATGTAATTAGTATTATTTAGATTATGTAAATACATTGCAACTTAAATGTTGTTAAAGAGACAGTCCATACAGGTTGCTAGAATTTAATTTTTGTTTGTGGAAAAACCTGTGAACAGTTAT